>JAILXH010074686.1:12856-26162 GCA_023558415.1 Piaractus mesopotamicus | reverse complement strand
TACACACGGTATGTATGTGTGTGTGTGCGTGTGTGTGTGTGTGTGTGTGTGTGTGTGTGTGTGTGTGTGTTGGTTTTTGTGATATCAAAAACAATCATTTTAAAACAGGTTGTTTATCAATTTAATTTTCTGTAAATAGAATGTGTGGACTAAACACACACACACACACACACACACACACACATATATATACACACACATATATATATAATGATTTATATATAATGATACTTACCTTTTAAAGAAAAAGCAAAGAAACTAATTTTTAACCAATTCAGAGACACTAAGTGCAACACTGACTTCAACTACTACAGTGATGCCATATCAAAAAAAACAAAAAACAAACAAACAAACAAAACACAAATAGACAAAGTTTCCCCCTTTAACCCAAATATTTTTGATCAGCCAAGACATTTTTGGTAGTTTCAGTTTTACCTTGGAGCTACAAGGCTAATGTAGCTACCAATCATCAAAGCTTATTACCACAATTAGCACTGAGCAAACTGCATGCCTAAGTCATCATATACTTGTCTCAAACTGTGTTGATTCATGAAGTAATCTCAAAACGTTCTGTTTACGCTGCAAAGAAAAGTGGCCAATGCAATCTTTTTCTTCATATGCCACACATTTGATTTTTGTATGGAGGTGTGAACAGAGAAAAACAATGAATGAGACAAGTTCACACTGCAGATTAATCTGAACTTTTTCTTCATATGTGACACAGTGTAAACTGCCTACATTTGGCCCATTTTTCAAATGTGGACCTGATACATATCTGATATGTGTCCAATGTGTCAGTCTAAACAGTCAGATTGGAATTACTTTTACATCAGTACAACTTAATCTTTTTTGTAATCTTGTGCACGTGGAAACAGATCCCTTATGGCAGCATCATCAAATTGTAATTGACATAACCAAGTCAGAAGCACAACAAATATAATCTTCTGTACGTTGTGTGCATTTACAGATTTCCACCAGAGAGGTCACTAAATCCCCAAAACTTACATAGTGTAGCTTTAAGGAAAGGGAGAGGACGGCCTTGCTTGTTAGACTAGCCTGCTGGGTGAAACAGTGTCATGTGTAATCCATTCAGACTAATGTCAGATAAACAACTGAAGCTTAAATTTTGTCCATACTTTTGTATATTTTATAAAACAAATAAGCAAAGAAATAAGCAAAGCACTTTTTGTCACACAGCCTCCAAAACCCCTTGTAGATTCAGACTCGATCTCCCAGAATCCTCTGGGAGATTACATGACTTCCGATCTTCCCATAGGCGATAAGACTAAAACGGACTCAATATCCCAGGATCCTATGGGAAGTCACATGACGTCTCACGTGACACTGCGCTCCTATCAGCGCTCTAGCTCTCCAGAGTATTGATGTGATTCACCTGTGTTGTGTGTCATATGATATACTTAGTATAGTATATAAGCCCGGGCTTTAGCTTAGTAAAGTTGCGAAGTATTGTATCCAGTTTGCGATCTACTGAGCGTTTATTCATTGTTGAGTATTTCGTGTATGACCTTTGCTTATCGTTTTCTCGTCTCTGCCCTTTTTGCTCTGCCCTTTGGATTTGGTTGCATTGTCTCTGATTTTGGATTATGACCACTTGCCTGTACCTTCGACCACGCCACTGCTTTTGCCTTTTTGGATTGTTGCCTTGGCTGATCTTTGTATCTTTCGTTTGCCTTCTGGATCTGAACTCTGCCTGGCTATCGACTACGATTTTGAACTCTACCAATAAAACCCTTTTTGTAAGTTAAATCTGCGAGCGTCTGACCGTGTTTGAAACCTTACACTTTTCAATAAGAAAAATCTAAGTAACAGCAGCTATTCAGAATCATACTACCTTAAAGAATATGTTTTTAAATAGTGCAATAAAGGCTTGTGAGGCTTCACACAGATTACGATTCTTTATCCAGTACATTGTAGCTGTAAAAAAGGTATTTGCGTATTTTTTGCATTTTTTAGTTTTCTACATTATTTAAGCACAGTACCTGCCCTTTAGCTGCTATAAGTAGCACTACTAAGTCAGGAACCACATCATACGACTTTACGCATAAGCATCACATGCACAGGCAAAACGGAAGAAAATCCAGCTCAAAGTTTATGTCTCAAATGCAAAATCAACATTATACTGATGAAGTTGTAATAACATCAGCAGATAATTCACTTGCATTCTTGGCATAAAAGTCCTTCACCAAGTTTTGACTGAGTTCTCTTTGAATACACACAATCACCAGTTTCATCCACTCAGGGAAGAAGTCAGAAGCACAACAAAAGTATTCTTCTGTATGTTGTGTGCAATTACAGATTTCCACCAAAGAGGTCACTAAATCTACAAAACTTACATAGTATAGCTTTAAGGAAAGGGAGAGGATGGCCTAGCTTGTTAGATGAGCATGCTTGGTGGAATGGTGTCATGTGTAATATGTTCAGACTAATGTCAGATTAACAGCTAAAACTTGGATTCTGTCCATACTTTCGTCCATTTTTATAAAGCTGATGAAGTGCAAACTTTAGACCCAAGCATGTTTTGGGTGGTTGAGTACATTTGGGATAAGGTGTGAATTGTGTCAATGTGACAGTTTTTCACCAAACTATTGCTTTAATCATGCAGCAAAGAAGAAAACAAGCAGCATAACAGCCACCATTGAACTACTACACTGCACTGTAGTTTGGTGGAACTATTGAAGAAAAATTGACTGGTGATTCGGGTGTGCATTTTTGAGGCATTTCAAACTTAACGCAAGATTTGCAAATAGTAAACGCTCATTAAAAGTACACTCCAGGAACACATACCTGGATTGGTCAGCATCTTTGTTGACTGGTCCTGGCCGTGGGCCGGCTGCTGCTGATCCTGCTGTTGCGCTGATCTGGGTCTCACCAGGTTACCTTCACTTCCGGCCCTCATCAGCCTCTCCCCGACAATCAGCATCTGCGAGCGGTTGCCTGTGAGCTCTTTCCGAGACTGCTTAGAGGGTTTGACCAGACGAGACGGCTTGGACATCTTCAGATGTTCCTAAAAAAGGGCCGAACAAGGAAAGATTTCAATCCGTATTGTTGCCTCTCAAGTTGCTCTCAAAAAGCCGAAGGAAGAGGCAGTTTTTTTCTGAGGAAGAAGTTCATTGTGGCTGCTCAGAAGTTTGCTAGAAGTTGTCATGCACCGAAGCCTCCAACTGGCTAATGCTAATGATAACCCAACAACATTTTTGTGCAAGCCAAAGCAAAAAACTAAATCCAGAGTTGCTTCTAATGCTTTGTTGATCCCTCTTACACACAGATGAACAATGTGTTGTGGGCAGTGCTGTCCAGTCTCAGAATGCAGAGCTAAATGCAGCTGTGTCCAAAGCGATGCTGCGCTCTTCTTCCTTTAAAAAAAGAAGGTCTCACATATCCAACGTATGCCTGCCAATGCTCTGGACACCAAGTCCCTGCCGTGCCATCCCCCGCTAATCATCTTCCAAGCAATCCTTCTAATGGTCCAGAAGCAGATCCCTCATCTACTCGCCCTCGCTGCTAAAACACGGTGTGATTAAAGCGGATTTAACCAGGCAAGACAGCGGAGGTGATTACAGTTTGACAGTTGCTTATACTCTGCTGAGAACAGTCTTCCGAGCTGGGGCGAAAGCTTCATGCACGGGTAGTGAGAGAGAGAGAGAAAAAGACAGAGATTTACTCCCATGTGCCTAACTGTGATAGGCTGCCTGCGGTGCTTGGACCCCTACCCCCCCAACACACTCAGCCCAGCTGCGTCATGCTGAGAGGAGAGCAGCTACAGTTTAGAGTACAGCTTTAGAGTAAAGCCTCGGAATAATGAACACTCCTAAAAAAGTGCAGTGCCGAGCAGAGCACAGTAAGTGATACAGTACCTTCCTGTGACAGCTAATTTAGACATCAGACCTGTACACAACATCTACAAGCACTAGTTCATCCAAAAAATCACAGAGAAAATTAAACAATTTCTCCCTTACCCGAAATGTAGTCAGTCTGCCAAGTCAACTGAAATTTGCTTCACTGAACGCAACACTGACTGCAGTTGTTAAAGTGAAAAAAGAGAAAATCAAATGCACAAAATCAGCAAAAACATGTTCATTATTTGAAGTAGAGGTCTGCGCTGGACTGTTTTTACAGTCCCGCTCCCGCCTGCTCCCACAAGATTTCATAACACTCCCGCCAGCTCCCACAGAAAATCAGAATAATTTCTCCCACTCCCATCCGCCACTGAAGCATTTTGGCCAATTGACATCCAATATTTGACACAGTCTATTGATGTATACATTATTCTCTGCTGAAATAATGCGGTGATCATGGTCAACAGGCTCACTGTGAATTAACTTCATCAGGCCTCATTTATTTCCATTAAAAACCAAAGCATGAACAATTATTTTTGTTGTTTTGCTTTGCAGCTGCGGCCGTCAGACTGAAGGCTCTGCCATCTCTGTAAACTATGAGAATTTGCGTGTTCATGTGATCTGTTGCTTTGCAACTCTTTAGAAAGGCTTCATTCATTTAATGTGTTTTACTGTTTTCATTTCAAATTGTTTATGTACATGATTTAGTGATCATTCTACTTTATTTAGGCTATTTATTAATTTGCAGGATTTCTCTTCATGTGTACTTCGTTCCGCTCCTGCCTGCAGTGGGCTGGTTACCCGCCCACAACACTGAAAATTAGTCCCGTAGCAGTTTTCGCGGGAATATGCAGGAGTGCAGACCTCTAGTCAAGCTTGCTTTCTCGGTTTTGACACTGGAGTTGCAAGGCTAATGTAACTAACAAGCAAAGAATAAATTCTGTTTTTTCCATGATCCTTTATATACACACACATATAATGTGAATAACAGTGATTATCTCATAACAATGTCGCATGTTGAGGTCTGCGATATATTAGACTGTAAGCGAACAGTCGGTTCTCAGAGTTGTTGTGTTGGATGCGGGAGAAATCGGCAGGTGTGAAGACCTGAATGATGTGGACAAGGAACAAATTGTTATGGCCAAAAGACTGAGTTGGAGCATCTCCAAAAAGGCAAGTCTTGTTGGGTGCTCCCGGTCAGTACTGGTGAGTACCTAGCGGCAGAGGTCCGAGGAGTCTGAGGAGAGTGCCCATGCTAAACCCTGTCCACCGACAAAAGTGCCTACAATGGCCACGTGACCATCAGAACTGGACCTTGGAGCAACAGCAGAAGGTTGTCTCGTTGGATGAATCCTGTTTTCTTTTACATCACAGGAACAGCGTAAGTGATGGCACCTGGATGTCCTTTGGGAAGATGGCAAGCCAGTGGAGGGAGTGTGATGCTTGGGGTGATGTTCTGCTGGGAAACCCTGGATCTGCTCATGTGGACATCAATTTGACAGGTGCCACATACCTACACATTGTTGTGGAGCAGGTACACCCCTTCACTGATGGCAGTGGCCACTTTCAGTGATTGCTGGAGACTTGAATGCGGTGATACGAGCAGAAATGAACAAAAATACGCAAATAAAACTCTTTGCATTTCCAAACTGGCCAGAGTGAAATGTGCTAGCATGTTGAATCATAGCTTTCTGTGTGCTACCATGTTTTCTACCATGTTTACTATGACTGTATATTAATTTATATTGCTATTTATGTATTAGTTTGTTGAAAAACACAGTTTGTATGTAAAACTAAGTAAAAATCTTTTTCACATTTTCAGCTGTTAGACCACATTTGTACATTTTAAATAAATGCAGCAATAGTGTTTAGAAAAAATTTGATTCGCAGAGAAGGCGAGATTAAATGATACTTTGTAAGCATTTTAATAGCCACGTAAAGGGTTAACTTCATTTCAGGTAAGGTAAAAATTGTCAGTTCGATTTTTGGCTGAAGTATAACTCCTGAGGGAGTTAACATGTATTGCCTTTCAGTTTATGAGGGGCCACTTTGGCTATAGTTATATTAATTTCACTAAAGTTTTAAAATTTCTTCTTTTTTTTTTAATAACTGAGTGATGAACAAAGTCATTTAGAGTGGTTTGTTATGAAATGGTTAATTGTCTGTTAATTACAGACTCAGACTCAGACAGATTTTGTCACAGTGGTGGTGATAGGAACCAAGGGTCTCAATGTCTACAACACAAATATAGCCATTTTATTTACTATCCAAAACCGCTAGTGAGCTGAAATATATCTTCTGAGTTTTTATGCAATGCTGATAACGGTAAAATAGTGATAAATAAAGTAAACATAAGTTTTCATCGGGTACTATTTTGCCATATGACACCCTACATGTACCTCTGTCATGATTGTAATAAAAAAAAAATATGTTTGTCCAAAACATTATCTCAGAACCACTATTACTGCAATACAACTATAACCCCACCCTGCCCATGGAAGGTTCAGCCTTCTGCCCTCTGGCAGAGGCTACCGCACTATGCAGTGCAAGACTGCCAGACTCAGCAAGAACTTCTTTCCACAGGCCATCAGACTACTCAACTCCCTTTAACAGTACACAACATGCTGGCCTATCAGGACTGAACATACACACAGACAGAGGCATATTTATTGGAACCTATGTCCTCTATCTTAAAAAAATGCAGCTATTTTCTGTGCAATATTTTCAATGTTCTCATCACTTGAGCACTTTATCATTATTCACCAGTGTCAAGTTTACATTTACATTTGATTTATTTTATATTTATGTATATTTTGCATACCAGAGCACTTTGACAAGGTGTAAGATTAATCTCATCCTTAACCATATCTAGTATAAAAAAACAGGGATCGCTCTCTGCGGTCTTGGTGCAAGTTTAAGCTATGGCTGGGAACACACAAACTCAAACTGACACGACGAGGTCAGGCCGATGACAGAACGTGTCAGTTTTTAGCAAATCGAGACTGACAGATTGGACATGTTTTTCATACCCAAGGAGAGAGGAAGAAAGAACGAGAACGAGAGAACGCAGGACAAAAAAGGGCAGCAAAGTCTCTACATGAGAACAATGTGTGAGATCTAGTAATTCATTAGCAAGGTTTTTTTGCGCATCATTAAAAGCTATTTTAGTGGCCTGGCAGGAGAACCCTGAGGAAGGGACGACTTTTTCATACGTTCTGCTACCCTGGGGGGAATCTCAAGCATGAAAATAAATTCCCTGTGTTAGTGCGCATAGGTGACAAATATGCTAAAAATAGTTGCTGCCACAGCCATAGAACTGCACGCTTCTCTGACATGCAGTTTATGCACAGTATACAGTATTCAGCTTATATTAGTGTCCTTTTAAGACCAGCCATATACATACAGATCTTTTTCATTGTTTTGGAAGGTCCCTGAGTTGAACTATACATTGTTTTTTCTTCAAAAACATGATATTCGGGGCAATATGATGGAATACATTTCAGGGAAAATGTGTATGATTTACAAAACTGGAGGCGAACTGGATTTTTGTCTTCATCGGTGAGTGAGCAAATCAACATTAATAAAAGTGATTTTATTGTTTTTTTACCTGCTCTTTGTTATGGTGCCAGTTGTATACCTTTTTATGTCAAGAAAGCTGCAGTTGTGCTGCCATTTGTCGTTAAACATTGAGCCTGATCTTCCTTTTGAGGCTGTGCATGTGACGTCGTTCAAAAACTCCCGTGAAATCAAACACGACGCCTCTGACTGTTTAATTATCATTTCAGGTTGCACGGGGTGACTTGCAGCTGAACACATACTCCATATTTTAGCCTGTTTTTTTTTTGTCCTGATTGAGTAATGCTACATCTTACAATTTTAACTAAAAAACTATACATAGTGCTGCTTTAACAGACCGTTCTGAAACTGTCATTTTCTTTTCTCTTTCTTCATTTTTTAGAAAGTTACTGATGTGTTTCAGAGTGTTATTGTTTGAGAAGTTTTATTTTGCAGACACAAGCTCATTGACACTGTTGTACAGGCCCTGGTTACCCAACAGGCTTTATGTGCCCAAGGGCCGGGGCCGAGCCACTGAAGGGGCCACCGCAAGCAATTATGAGAATATCTAAACAGCTGTTTTGACCTGAAGGGGGGAACTTTACTAGCAGCACTGCAGGAAAATTGAGCATTGTCATTGTTTTATCGCTGATCTTGAATCCTGATTCTCTCTACGTCTTTCCAAGACATCCACTTCATTTTCTCCTCCAATTACTGCTTAGTGACTTTTACACTATCCACCATCACTTTGCGTTTTTTAGCAGTGAGTTAGTGTTACTTTGATTGTCTGTTGAATTTAAAGCTACAGATATACAAATATGTGCCTGAGGGATCTGTAAAAGTGAGACCTGATACTTTGACAGAGTGAAGGACACTCTTTTCCAAAGCTAAATATAAAACATCGGCTACCCGATTTAAAGGAAAAAGTTGCATAGACCTTGTCGGCAGGGATGTGCGCCATCCGAGGTCAGGTTTAATAAATGAATAAATAAATAAAACATTTTCATGTCTGCCGTTGCAGTATGCTTTAGTTCGGATGCTTTATGGTTCGGGTTTTTTTCTATCTTTAGGTATGTTACAGCTGTATTTTGATTGATATCATCTTCATTGGCATAAATGTTTTACTTGTCAACAGTGAACTGCAGTGAAATCTTCTTCATTCATTGAGCACCCAAAACAGGAAGCCAGGTAGAGGCCCACCAAATATTTGTGCAAAGGGGCTGATAACATGATGCTCCAGGCCCTGCTGTTGTGAAAAAACAGTCCCAGATTTGACATTTCTCTGTGCTTTACAGTAGCGTTAGTGCAGTCTGGTTGGAATCCTTCTCCAGGATTTCTCCACAAAAATTTCTCTTGGCTGTAAACATGTTCCACCTTAAATGGTGCCTGAGGTGCCAAAATGTAACTGATGCACCATTTAAGGTGGAACGAGAAAATCTTCAGGGTTAAAGGGTGAATTAGCAGTTATACATTTGCTTCAGCGTTTAAGATCATTTATTGTTAAAACTGTGTTAGAACGATCAGCAGAGCTTTATTTTACTGTAAAGGAGGTTTATTTTATTTTTACCTTAAAATCTAAATCTAAATCTGCTGTGGAGCCACAACAGGGCAATAAAAGAGCCGCATGCGGCTCTGGAGTCGCATGTTGCCGACCCCCAGGCTAGAGGATGATAATATAAGCTTTGCATCAACAGATGGGCTAAAATACATAACTGTACACCAGCCGGGTGTAGAGGCCTTGCTAATAAAGTGGCCAATAAATCTATCCTCCCATGACCCAGGGGAATGTAGTCTAAACTGAGATGATTTTGTTTAAATTCACTCAGTGGTCACTGGACCCCTTTAATAAAACAGTTTTGAATGCATTGAGTGCACCTTGGGACAAACTCCACAGATCCTACCCAACGGCAAACATCCATAAACACTGCCAATGGTTGCATTAGGTATCTGCATGCTAGCTAGCATTTCTCTTAAACTTTATATTCTTCATTTCAATAGGGCCTCCATGTGAACAGAGCTTTTTTAAAGCCACAAAAGTGTAATCTAATATGTGTGAGCATGTATCCATCATGTGAAGTGCTCTTATTGCACAAGGAATATGAAGCACAAGCATGATGCAGTGGCTGCTAAGGTAGTTCCACACATTCTGGACTTAAATGGCCAGGACCCACCAGGGTGTCTAAACTATTTTAACACATTTTTATAACCTAAGAATCCCTCAGCCAGTTTGCATTGTAGTCCATGTAGTAGCTAAATAATAATATTAATAATATTTACTGAATGTAGCATCTGAGTAATAAGCCTGTGATTTTATTGGTTTAACCCTTCTAGATCCTTCATGGCATATATGCTTTAAAATGCCTCTTATCTTTGAGTAGTTGATGTTTCACTAATAGTTCACCAAAACGAGTGAAGAAATCCTGTCAAAAAGGGTTGATGTTTTTGTCATCTAACATTAAAATAAAACTGTAGACTCAAACCTGTTATTGCAATACTATTATGTAACTAACATAATGAATTATGTAATTGTGCAGTTACATCTAAGTAAAAATGTAAGAGAGATGAAATGTAAATTGAATATAAACATAACTTATTATGCAACTATGTAATTTTGCTAATGCAAATAAATATAAACTTTAATTCCAAAAATGATGGGACAGGATGTGAAAAGCAGGTAAGAACAGAAAGCAGGGATTAATACATTCTGTTTGACCTGTACGAAGTTAACCACAGCACAAAAATGGTGATAACGTATGAACTGTATTGTTTTTTTTTATTGACACCAATTTGTCAAAGTATTCTGAGCCCATATAGTGGTATCTATCACAGAAGCACAACAGTTTTTAATGCAGTGCCGTCAAAAGTCACAGGCATTCAGTTATGGTTTTTGGCCTTGCCCTTTCTCCAAGTTCCCTGAATCTTTTGAGGATATTATGCAGCGTAGAGGGTGTAAAAACTAAAATCCCTTGCAATGTTCTGAACCTGTTGGATTATTTTTTGTAGCATTTTTGGCAACATGGCAAGCCTCGACCCATCCTCGTTCAGAAAGCACAAGGCCTTTCTTGAATACTTCTTTTATACCCCAGCATTATTGCATCAACTGTGTTGTCGGCTTCAACTTTAGAGTGTATATTTACAAAAAACATTGGGCCTCATTCACCAGTTTTTTCCTAAGCTTCTTCTTAAATATGTTCTTGAGAAAAGTTCTAAGAAAAAGTCTACGTCAGATTCATGACGTGTTCCTAAAGCGCAGAACTGTTCTCACCTTTGATTCTGTTCTTACCTAAGAACAAATCACAAACAAGAAAACATTGGTGAATGTCAGAATCTTCATGAAAACTGCATAAGTGGGTTTTAGAAGAAAGACTGGTGAATGAGGCCAAATGAAGTTATATATCTTGTCTTTTTGTACTGTTTAAATACAAGTCAAAGCAAATTTACAAATCACTGCCCCACTTTAATGCGTCAATCTAAAATTGCCATATAATAACCTTCTCAGAAGTTCATTGTATAGGTCAGATATTAACTTTGTCCCCTATATGTGACTGAACTAATTCTGTCATGTGTGTTTCTGTGAATGAGGCTAAACTTTGTCTCCAAGGGAGCCAGTCTGAGTGACTCTGTGCTATTCAGTAATGACTGCCTTCAGCATTAGCGTCTCTAAATATCACAAAATCGACTAAAAGAGCTTTCAGTCTTCCCCTTTACCACTGTTGCTGTAACTGCCTAGAACAAAATCCATCACACAAAACAATAATTGTGGAAGACGGGGGAAATATGGCCCCCATAAGCACTGTTTTAGTCATTAGTCTCCCTTGTAGCCCTCCAGAATGGCTCCAAACCTGACCACAACAGTGGACTGAAAAGACTGATGGGGCCACTGGCCGTAACAAGAATCCTGGGAGAAAAGAGTTCATACTTTAACAAGCCTCGTCTGCTCCGCTTTAATGGATTATTATAATAATACAGCACAGAATCTGTCTCTTCAATGACCATAGTGTTCTCCCCTGAGGTTCTGTCAAACAGGAACATATTCAGGCTATTCAGAATGCGGAGGTTTGGCTAAAGATGGCTTTATGATTCAAAAGGGAAATGTCTACTTGAAGGGGAAAACATTTACAGGAATATTTCAGAAAAGGTTTGTGCTAACATTTTAATTGGGCTGGGTGCAGGTCCTGTGTCTGGTCAAATCATGGTGATTATTTATCGGGGGAAAATATGCACACTCATTAGCCTCATGTGCCGTTGAACTCGGTGTTGTGCATGATAAACAAGTCATGCTGTGATCTGAGTTAGACTGTGTTCTCCTATAAGTAGCCTAACATTTATTACATAACTAGAGAACCAATAAAAACGTTGTGACACATTCATACCCCCTTAAATTCAACGGCTGGCCTAGCCTAAGATGCCCTCTCTGACTGTTTCACAACTTCGCTGGACTCAGTGAGCTAATTAGCTTGCTATGCAAACTTTGTAATGCAGCACATCTTTTGAGAAATATAAGAACTTTTGCTTTGTCTGGCTTGAGTTTCAGTGTAACAATGAAAACCATAACGCACTGTCCTTTCTTTTTGTATTGTTGCTAAGTGTGTAGCCCTTATTTTGCTAACTAGCCAGCAAGCATAGAAAAGTAAGGACGTTATCAGCACTCATGTATAACAGATTTAGTGAATAAACCTTTTTTTTTTTTTTTACCAGTTTAAACATAGCTAATTGAGGTGTAAAAATCAAGTATTTTTAAGTGTTCCTCTAGACTATAGCAGAGGAAAAGCTTTGTCTGCTTGTTTTTAAGTTTATCAAGGCAATTACATTAGACCGAAATGATTTCTGGGCACGTTCTGCTGCTGAAGTGTACATTTATGTTGACTCAATCTCTCCCCACCCCACCACAAAAAGCCATCTAACAAACCAAACTTGAACAAATACAGTAATGATACATTAAAATAGCATTGAGAATCTCTCAGTGGGTAATGGTGGGGCATGTTGACAAGGAAAAGTTAAAAACAATATTGAAATGGATGAGAGATCTCATTTGAAAGTCATATAAAGACCACAAAGAATTTAACATGGCAAGTCATAAATGGTTGGCTAGGTTTGGTATTCAGTTCTACGAATTATCATTGTCATAGTCTGGATACCCACACAGCATTGCTCTTTTCTTTTGGAGTCTGTCCACCAAACAGTCTGCACTACTTTAGTCCCTTGAAGTTTTGTCAAACGGGATCATATTCAAGCCTTTCATAAGAGGTAGGTTTGGATCTCATAAACCACTGGTGATTTACTTTTTTGTCCCTTCTTTGTCCAGTGTAAACCAGACAGAAAACTCATGTGGTGTTGTCATGATGTTGGAGGATTATGAGAAGCTATAGGGTCTCTTTTGGACCAGGTAGCACACAGTCATAGTGCTATCACGTCAGTAAATTGCTCCACCCTATAGCATCGCCTACATGAACGATAAAAGAACCACATTTGAAAATAAGATTTGTGACTGTAAAAGTTTAAAATTTAAAGAACCTTCGCAGAATGTAGATGAAATACCAATATAAGGGTTCTCCCTAGAACCTTTACATTATGTGGAAGTTGTTAAAATCTTAAAAGGTTTTTAAACACCCACACATCACATTTACAACTATGGCTCTCTAAAGAATCAACCATTTGAAAGGTTCCTTAGGGAACCAAAAAGTAAAAGTAAGCAAAAAGTAAATGCAAGTAAAAAGGGGACACTGCGACAACAGCATGAAAAATCACTTTTCATCTTGGTAGTAGGGGCAGTTTATTTGGATGGTCCCCTATAGATGCTTTACAGATACTTAAATCATTAACAAACTTTCTGGTGATGCTCAGTTGATTATCAACAACATTACGGTTAGGGTTAGTTTAGGAGTAGGTGTAGG
>JAILXH010074686.1:0-12523 GCA_023558415.1 Piaractus mesopotamicus | reverse complement strand
ACACACACACACACACACACACACACACATCATCGAAACCACTTATCTTTCTGGGTGGGTTTAGGGAATAGATTCAATAAAATCTTTCATACTGAATATTCAGTTGTATTTAATAGAAATTTAGTTGAATGTTGCTTAAAGGTATACTTTACAAAGCATCTACAGTGGACCGTCCAAATAAAGTTACCAAAATTTTAGCTAGGAAATAAGATTGTTAAATTTGCATTGGAGATGTTGCAACACCTGGTTCCCATCACCACCACTGGAAAGAAAATCCAAGTCTGTAAGTTTCTTTACAATGAACCACTCTAATGGCTCATCATTCATCTCTTGATTGATTTGAATTAAGCAGAAATTTTGAAAAATCAATAGAATTTCTTGTTAAAATGCAACAGTAGTGAGCTGGATTATATTGTTGTGGCTAATCTGAACTGAGTAGATTGGAAATAATAAAAAATCTGCCACTATGTGCTATCTTGACTACACAGCAAAGAAACTACACTGTCTTTTATAATTCAAAATAAATAGCCTTTGAAATCAATAAAGTACTCTAACTTTACATTAGTAAAATTGGGGTTGGCCCACATTAATTAAATTATAAATCTGTATTCTAACAAAACTACAATTTTGTATTAGGTTAAATTGGATTTTTACCAACTTTCTGTAAAGTTTGTCCATCCTAGCCATGGTAGCTATTGGACTGGTATATTAAAGTTTATTCATAGAACCTTTATGGAACGCTCAAGCGGAGAACCATTCAGGAATCTTTGTTTCTAAAAGAGTACACATGAAAAAGACTATGCAAATTTAGTTGTTATTCATTTGCTGGACTGAGAATGGAAGTCTGTGAATGTTAAGCGATTAACTGATTAACTCCAGAACAGGCTAACCCTGACCGGCTGATGCATCGAGATGTCTAATCGTCACAACAATTAGGTGATGACCATCTCCGCGGCCCCTGGGGCGTGTTTCTGGATCAGTCATGGCGGGCCAAAAATATCCCGCTGACACATGGTGCAGGCAGTTTATGCTGTCATGGTTCTCTGAAGAACACAGCTAAAATGGCTTTAATGGGTTCTCTTATTTCAGCCATGCTTTGGCTTGGGCTGAGGTTTGGAAGTGAAGGGTAACAGCCAGACACACAAAAAGGGTCTTTCTTGTGATCTATCAGGTTGATGGCGTAAAAGTTTCCTTTCTAGTCAGAATTAAACTGTGATAATTTGGATGTTTTGGGGCAGTGGACCACTCTCAACCAAGCACTCTCAACCTAGGTCCCTCTCAGGCCAAGAGGCTTCATAGCTGCAGTGTAACGTTGCACAGGCAGCCAGCCCAAGCGGCTTCATTGCTGCAGTGTAACAAAGCTCAAGCAACCAGATCGGGAAGCCTCATAGCCCAGAAAGAGTCCTTAGCCATGAGGGAAGGTTCCTCTCTGCCTGGGAGGCCTCATGAAGCTGAGGTGAAGCAGTGCTCAAATGGCTAATCTGGGAAACCTCATAACTGTAATGGTAGCATTGCTTAAGTGGCCAACCCGGGAAACCTTTTTGCTGCAGTGGTAGCGTTGTTTAAGCAGCCAGCCCAGGAAACCTCTTAGCTGTGCTGGTAGCATTGTTTAAACAGGTGACCTGGGAAACCTCCAGCTGTGTTATGCTCTGTTCTGTCCTCTGTGGATCTGTTCTGTCTCCCCAGTTGTCAGCATCATTCCATTTTCCAGTCCACGTCTTCTGCCCTCACCCACTTGTTCTGGTCCAAACTCCAGTCCACATCTTCAAGCTGCTTGTCACATGGAGGAAAAAAAACAGATGCCTCCGTGGATCCACTACCAGCTTTTTAATGCTTTTTGTTGACCTCGATTTAGCCTAGCTGATTTAAACCTGTTTGCCTGTGTATTTATATATGCAGTCTCTTTCTGTGTAATTTTGTAAATAGCTTTACCAGGTCTAGGGTTTTGCTGCCATTTTGTATGGATTTTGTTTTTTTTGTTTTTTTTCTTGTGCTTTGTGTTAATCAGGAATATAGACTTGTTTGGTTGAGGTTCATTAGTATTTCTAATGGAGTTAGTGTGGGTTTTGTTTCTTGTTCTGAGCTTGGCTAAACCCAAAGTCTAAGTGATGTCTGCACTGTACATTTGTATAAAACACTTTGGGTTTGCTGTTAAGAACCTTTTGCCTTTTTGTCTCACTATTACAATACACACACATTCACAACGCATACGTTTCACACTATGTTGTTCATTTATGGCATGAACGTAGGCCGGGTCATAACAGCTGCAATGGTACTGATGCTCAAGGGAAACCTTGTAGCTGCAATGGTAGCATCATTACAGCAGCTGACCTGGGAAACCTCATAGCTGAGATGGTAGCGCCACTTTAGCAGCTGACTTGGGAAACTTCGAAAGCGGCTGTGCTCAAGCAGCCAACCAATGAAACCTCACAGCTGCGATGACAGTGTCGCTTAAGCGGCCAACCCATCTCTTAATTGGCCCACGCTGGAAACCTCATATCTGCACATATCTGCAATGGTTGCATTGCTTAAGCAGCCAACCCAGGAAACCTTGTAGTGGTAACAGTAGCGTTGTTCAAGTGGCCAACTTAGGAAACCTCATAGCTGCAATGGTAGCATTGCTCATGGGCCCTACTGCTCAAGTCGCTACTGTTGCTCAAGTGGCCAGCCCGGAACACTTGTACCTGCAATGGTAGCATCACTAAAGCAACGGAGCTGGGAAACCTCGTAGCTTTGATGGTAACATCGCTCAAGCAGCCAACTTGGAAAACCTGATAGCAAGGATGGTAGCATTGCTTAAGTGGCCAACCCATCTCTTAAGCGGTCGACCTGGGAAACCTCATGGATGCAATCTTAGTGTCGCTCAAGTGGCAAACCCAAGAAACCTTGTAGCTGTAATGCTACTGTCATTTAAGCTGCCGACCTGGAAAACCTTGTAGCTGCGATGGTAGTGTCACTCAGGTGGCTGGCCCCAGAAGGCTCTGAGCCATGGTAGAAAGTAATTTGACAAACATGGTGTAAAAGTCCCCAGCCAGCAAACATCAAAATAAACAAAATAAACTGATATAAAGTAGCAGCTATATTCCACCAACATACTTACACTAAAACAATATCAGTGTCACTGCTGTGCTGAGAATGGTCCACCACTCAAATAATATCTCTTGAACAGTGGCCCTGTCATCAGAAACTGATCAATGATGAACGAGGTAGTTGGAGGCTGATAAACTGTACATGAAAACAGATGAGCTGTAATCTAGAACTGTGTACCTATATAGTGGACATTTAAGGCATGTGGAGCTCATAAAGTGGTCAGTTAGTGGAAGTACAAGGTAGAAGTGCATGGTGAATGCATGAGCAGTGCCTCTATGAAGGCCATGAAGGCTCATCAATCCCTAGTTTATCTCAACACAGCTGAGCAACAGAGTCATCTTAAATGGCCCTAGGCCTTGATGTTGCAGTGCAGATGAAGGTAAATGGCAGCTGTCATAGAAGACTGTCAAGATTTAAGTGATGAATTGAGGTCCTAATTACTAGGAACGGCCATGGTTGTTCAAATATACAGATATCCTCCCAGGGAAGAAAAGTGGAGAAATATAACAAGTGCAGATGATTCCAGACAGGTATACTGCATAATATAATTAAGTAATTAACATCCTATCATGTTCGGTGGATATATAAAAATGGTGAGAAGCTTCAGTTGATTTTGAATTAAGATGACAAGAGGAAAATGTGAAAAAGGGGTTATTATTGGAGCGCTGATAATAGGAGCTTTAGACACAATGACTGCTCAGCTGGCTTGTGTTTTAATAGAAACAGTGAATAAAGTGACAACTGCATATTGATGTATGGGAAACACATCAGTAAACAGGGCTGGAAATTGTGGTGGAAAGCACCATATTCCCTGCGGGCAGGTGAACAGCTCAGGCCTGAATGCTTGACCCCTACAGTGAGCCCTGACATACTGTAGGGGAGAATTTTGCTTGCAGGGTTTGAGTCCACTTGTCCTTTTATAGGGAAGGGTCACTGAAAAGCAATACAAAGTTATGCTGGCTGATCATCTTTATCCTATGATGAAACATCACAAATGGAGTGGTCTCTTCTAGGATGATGGTGCTTCCACCCACCGGGCACTAGGGGTCAGTTGCTGGTTTGATGAGTACGAAAAGGATGTAAACCATATTGTCACTTTCCAAAAACAAGTACCTCCAAACTTCACAGAAGAAGGCACTTTTAATGTGAGTTTGGCAATTTTGGACCAACTGAGGAAATACAGTTGTATGCAGAAGTTTAGGCACCCTTGGTCAAATTCCATGTTTTGTTGATATTGTTGATATTGAGTTGTAATAAGTTAACAAATTCTCTACAGGGAACACACTCCTAGCTTTGCAAAAAAGAGATATCAGAAAACCTGTGATGATTGTTGATTTGCATGAAGCTAGAAAGTAATCTGAAATCTGAGTATAAATTTTCAACAGTCTACAGTTTAATAAATGAAGTCGATTTATTACTGTCTCAATTTTCCCTTGGAGCGGGTGTCCAGCTAAGATTACTCCAAAGGCACAATGCAGAATGCTCAAGAAGTAAAACACAACCCTAGAGTAACAGTTAAAGGCTTGATGGAACCACTGGAAGTAGTTAACATCCCTGAGTGTATATATGAAAAACACTGCACTGGCATTGTATCCATGGCACTCCACAGAGGAAGCCTATCTCCAAAAAAAAAAAAACATTGCTGCATGCCTGAAGTTTCCCAAAAAGCACCTTGACAAGCCAAAATGTCACTGGAAAATATTTTGTGGACTGATGAAACTAAGGCTAAACTGTTTGGGAAGGGCGCTGCATACCAATATGAAAACATCATCCCAGTGGTAAAGCATGGTGGAGGGAGCATCATGACGTGGGGCTGCTTTGCAGCCTCAGGGCCTGAGCCATCATTGAGGGAAAAATTAATTCACAAGTTTATCAATGTATCCTACAGGATCATGTCAGGGTGGTTGTCCACTGGCTGAATACTCATCTTATTTGGTCATTTAAATAAAGCATGTGGCACTTGGAATACTCATTAAAACCAGATATTTGATTGATGATATCAGTTCAAATGTTAATGCTCATCAAACTAAATGATGCTGCCAAGAACTACATAATAATCTCACATGGCATCCTCAGAGAAAAAAAATGGATGCATTAAATTTGCTTGATTCAAACATGTACGTTGTTTCCCAATAAGTAAAACATCCACACCCTTTTGTCCTTCAGTTTGCTTACTGTTGGCTAAAACTGTTCTATTTATTTATTTTTTATAAGGTGGGATTGAAGTCTGAATAAGGCAAATTCAATGCACCACTTTTTTCAGGGTATGTCCGGAATTGCAGCATGGCTTTATTTCCGGATGCTGAATGTGAGGCAGTCAGCTATGTCCACCCAGACTGCTTTTGTTTTTCTTTTCTTAAAGCAGAACAGGCAACAGCCCATTGCTGCTTGTCTAAGTTGAGTTATCAGGAAATGAGATTTTCTCTGTTAATTTAGTCTGCCTTCGCTGGAAGCTGAAGGACACACTCTTTGTACTTGGACAGCGTGTGTGTTTGGGAGGGGATGAGTAAGTATAGTCTCCAGGGCTGCTTATGGCTTATTGATTTTATCCCTCACCTGGCCACATGGTTGAGTTTGGCCCAACCGGACTTTCCTGTCTCAGTATGATAACTGGACACAGCGTAGAGAGGACACTGAGGAGGAAGAGGCATTAAGTGTCTGCATAGCCCTCCTAATGTTTCTTCTCCATTAGCCACAGTAATAAAACTGTCACCTACTTACCTACGGAGCCGATAAAATACAGCCTTCATTATATCCGCTAAGGCCGAAAGGCAGTGGTCGTGTGTCATGGTCGGAAATAGGCCACCCTGACTCCACGACACACCGGTTTAAGCTAGTCTAGACTGGACCTGTCTGAGAGGCTAGAATATCATCAAATGTAGAAGTTGAAGGCTAGGGCATGGAGAACACCGAACCACATAACATTGTGTGAAAGCCCATTCCTACAAGGTAGAGGAGAAAAAATGTTTCTGGAAGCAGTACGTCAAAATTGAGACTTAATAAATTAGTATACTTAATATCTTAATATAATGGCTTGTTTTCCCAAAAACGTGAATTAGTATAATGGAAAAAAAATGACTTACTCACTTACTATGTCAAAATATGGATGTAGTATCTCAAAATAATTACTTTTGTTCTCAAACTTGCCACTTACTATGTCCATATAATGACTTATTTTCCCAAAAAAATTACTTACTTTTTGCGAAACTTGATAACTTATTGTTTCGACATAGAAAGTCAGAACTCTGTAATCATTTCAAAATATAAAGTCAATATTTCAAGAAAATAAGTCACTATTTCAAAATACTAAGACAATACTCTCAAAAAATAAGTCATTATTCTGAGATGTCAAGTCAAAGTTTTGAAAAAAATAGACAAATAATTTAGGAAACTAAGTAAAACATTTTGACATACTTCTGCCAGAAACACACACACACATTTTCTTATCCTTTCTTTCTTATCCTTCTGGGTCGCAGGGGGAGCTGGAGCCTATCCCAGAAGGCAGGAAACACCCTGGACAGGTCGCCAGTCCATCGCAGGGCAGACAGGCAGACATATACATTCACACACACTAACACCTAGGGAAAATTTTGCGTGTCCAACTGGCCAGACTGCATGTCTTTGGACTGTGGAAGGAAACCGGAGTACCCGGAGGAAACCCACGCAGACATGGGGAGAACATGCAGACTCCACACAGAAAGGACCCTGGTCGCAATAAAACTGGTGTTTTTTCTTTTCAGGCAGGACTGGGCTTCCACAACATTGGGTTTCAAGCAGGGGTGGAACAAATCTAGAGAAATTAGAGTATACTCAAGTGAAAATATGAATATTTTGTCAAACTCTTACTCAAAAAATGTAGCTGAGTAAAAGTACAAGTATACAATTTCAGTAATACTTAAGTAAAATGAACACTTGAATGTATGTTTTTTTTTTTGCAATTGTTCATACATATGCCAAAAGTGTGTACGCCCTCTGAATTATTAAATTCACCCACCAGGCCACCAGGTTTCAGCCACCAGGTGTGTAAAATCAAGAACATAGTCATGCAATCTCCATAGTCAAACACTGGCAGTAGAATGGGACCTATTGAAGAGCTCAGTGACTTTAAATGTGGCACTGTCATTGGATGCCAACTTTGCAACAAGTGAGTTCATGAAATTTCTGCTCTGCTAAATCATCCCTAGTCAACTGTAAGTGCTATTGTTGTGAAATGGAAGCGTCTATAAGCAACAACAGCTCAGCCACGAAGCAGTAGACTGTAAAAACGTACAAACCCTGGAGCAACGAAACATGTTTCTCTATCTGTCAGTATGATGGAAGAATCTGGGTTTGGCGGATGTCAGGAGAATGTTACCTACCAGAATGCATAGTGGCAACAGTAAAGTTTGGTGGAGGAGGGATAATGGTCTGGGGCTGTTTCTCTGGGTTTGTGCTTGGCCCCTGAGTCCCAGTGAAGGGTAATGTTAGTGCTACAGCACACAAAGACTTTAAAACAAATATAAATTTCCAACTTTTTAGCAACTATTTGGGTAAGGACCTTTCTTGTTCCAGCATGACTGTGCCCCTATGAACTCCATAAAAAAAGCTCCATAAAATCATAGTTTGATGAGTTTGGTCTCCAGTGGCCTGCACAGAGCCCTGACCTCAAACCCACTGAACACCTTTGGGATGGACTGGAACATTGATTGCAAGCCAGGCCTTCTCATCCAACTCTAGTGCCTGGCCTCACAAATGCTCTTTTGACAGAATGGTGAAAAAATTCCCTCACACACTCCGAAATCTTGTGTAAAGCCTTCCCCCTTCCCAGAAGAGTGGAGGCTGTTGTAGCCACAAGATGGGGCAGGGAGGGGGGAACATTAAGAACCTGCACATAAGACTAATACAAATTGCTCTACAAACTGCCATAATGGTGTAAAACTGTCAAAATATTTGACAAGGTCTAACCAGGACCACAAAGCTACTGGACTAATCCCTACACTGTAGCCTTACTAACAGAATAATACACCTGCAATTTAAATGGTTAAATTAACTCACATCTTAGACTGATATTTAATACATCCACTACCCCTCCCCCAGCCTGCTCTCATTTCCTCCTTTGATGTCCACTCCTTCTCTGCCTTCATTAATGTGCATGTCTCTGATCTTCTCTCCCACAGTCCAGCACAGAAGGTACACGTAGCCAGAGCCAACACTATCCTTCATTTATGATCAGGTTGATTACATTATTCATTCACTTTATCATAAAAAATGACCACTCAGTGGCTTGTCCTTACATTACTGATTCATTTCATTGTTCCATGATTATTCCGACTGATGTTAATGACCTATTCAAGCAGATTTGTAAAGACAGAGAACACAGAACGGACATAGAATGAGGCAGACAACAGTTGCCAGATGACTTGGATGTTACAGAGAGGTCGTTTCTGTTTCCAGTGTTATGGAGGGGTCATTTCTGGGACAGAACAGGGCTAGCAGCAGTGCTCATTAAGGATGTGTCTCAGAATGACCAACCTCTTCAGGCCCACCAGACATAGTGACTCAATTCTGGTGGGCATTGCAGGCGGACAACTGGAGTTTACTGAATGTTTGGTTTACAGCTCAACCAAAACACCTTAACAAGTTAGCAAGGTCAGATTGACAGGACACAGAAATGGGTAAAAGTAATCTGGAACAAAAAGTTAACACTATCACTGTATCAACTGTACTGAATTTGTTTCGAAGCTGACAGTGTTTGTGTTAATTTTAATACTGGAATTATGGAAGAAGTGAAGGCTGGGGGAGGACCATGCCTGAAGCTCCTCCTCGTTACAATCTGATACCCTAAAAATACTTTTTGCCTCCTGTGGTGAAGAATTCGTACTGTTCATCAAAAAGCATGCGGTCTTTGGTCTGGCCATCTAGCTCAAAGCCATAGCTGCCCAGAACTCCAGCCCAAGGTCTCAAGAGTTGTTTCCCTTGTGCAGGCATAACATTTCCTATCATACCACCACCATACTAGTCTAGTCTGCATGGTAGATATCAATGCTATTACACCTTGTGGTTAACAAAGTGGTTCTAAACATGATAAATTTTATGTTATGTACAGTTTTCTACTGAACATCCCTTGATGCTCTGACGTCTCTAAAGTGGCTGAAATATGCATTTTGCTACATGTGAGCTGACATTGCTGCACAGTGAACTGACATCATAAGACAGACAAGTACACAAAAGTGCCCCAAACAAACCAGAAAGCTATCAGATGTGGTAGTTTAGCAGTTTTGGCAGTAGCAGAGTACATTAGGAGTAGCTGGTGTAATCATATAATAGTGTTGAAGTTTAATGGCAGACTTATTTTTGAGCAATGTCACATCAGTGCATAGAAGTCATTGCTCGCTATTAGCATGGATGTAACAATATTCCTTAACAATCTTCTTAACAACCTTGTAATTCAGAGGATCCAATGACATTAACTGGAAAAATGTATGTAGGACAAATGTAGGACATTGGGTTCAGAATCTTTTTTGTGTACCACAAGGCGTGATAAGGGATGCATCGATGTCGGTACTGGTATCGAGTATCGGCCCAATACAGAGGTCATTTATTCAAAATACACAGAGAGTTACCAAAGAACAATATTGTCTGGCTTAAGAAGACATTCAACTGTAACTTAACCAACAGCCAATCAAAAGACTGATGTAAAACTCCACAAGTGAGCTCGTTGGAAGTTTTAGCTTCAGATGTGATACCTGCTGTCACTGTGCTAAAAAGACTGCTGTTGAAAGAGACGGATGAGAGGCGGGGATCAAAACTATGAAACATACTTTACTTACAGCTGTACAGAAGCACTTCTGTGATGCAGAACAAAACCCATTTTTCTCCATTGCAACACTATTCAATCGAAAGTAACTAATGTAGCACATCTACCTAATGAACATAATTTAAATAAGACAGATTTGAATAATCTAATTATTAAAGTACTTTCGATTATTTAAACTATTAATTCTAAGTAGGTGACTCATTCTGGTATCGGAATCAGTATCGGTGAGTACTAAAAATATGTACTCATAGTCAGTCTGGAAAAAAAATGGTATTGATGCATCTCTAGGCATGATGGTGCTGATTTTCAAAAATCCCATAATTTTGCCATCTTAAAAATCCATCTTAAGCCCGAGTTGCTAATTTGGGAATGATGCCGACTACAGAATGCTGTGCTACTTATATACTTTTAGACTACTGCTGTTTTCAAGTCGTTTCAGACATATCAGACTCATGAGATAAGATGACCACAATGATGTAGTTACTAGTTTGAAACTCTGATATGAGTGTTTGTTGTGCGCTGCTTCTAACTGGATTAAACATCTAACGCAAACTCCCACAAGAACTTGTAGGTGCACTTTTAAAAAGATGGTTTCTCAATGGTTCTTTAGTAAAGAAAATCGTTCTAAATAGAACCAAGACCACTCAAAGAACCTTTTGCATGATTCTTTAGACTGATGGAGAAAGTGTGGAATATGGTTCTATTTAGAACCTTTTTTAAAAAGGGTTCTATATAGCGCCAAAAAGGGTTCTGCCATTGTTACAAAAAGATTCTACATAGAACACCACATTCTCTATCAATCTGAAGAACCATTTCACAATGCACAGAACACTTTAATTACGCAAAGATTTCTTTGCATGTTCATAGTTCTATATAGAACCATTTTCCTTACTGAACAACCCTTGAAGAACCATGTGTTTTACGTGTATAGCATACACCTCTGCTGGATGGTAAATTCTTCAGCCACTCTTGTTCCTCTTTGAACTCTCAGAGAATAATGAGGTTAAATGGCGCAGTGTAATAAACGGTTAGCTATCTGAAGGCCTATTAGATCTAATATTACTGTCAAGTTTTGTTAACTGTAAAAAACTGTAACTGAAAGTGTACGTCATGGAAAACTTCACTTACTTATCCTCCTGGCACATTATGTTTTCATCATCATTTATTGGCAAAAACCAAAGGAGCTTCATTCTTCTGGAAAGGTATTAGTCTGGTGCTGACTCAGCTCTTCTGGGCAGGTTCTTGGCATGTCGTCTCCAAGAGCAGTAAGAGGATTAAGAAATCATAAGATCAGAGTGGATGCGGTCTGGTTCCAGGAGAAACATGTACAAACTACACAACTGTGAACCAATGCCAGATTCATAATGTTAACTGTTCAGAGAAGACATAAGTCTGATTTTATTTTCCAAACACGAGCAAATTTGCTGTGGATATCTTACTTTAAATGTAGTTAGTCAACCAACGCATATTTGGTGTCTGAAGTTTGCTTCTTTAGTTTTGCACTGAAGCTACAATGCTAATGTAGCTCACAAGTAATGGAAGCTAATAGATTACAAGTTAGCACTGTGCTAACTGCATGCCTGAACAAACACATACTTGCCTCAAACAACAATTATTTGTTGTTGTTAAGTAATGTAAAATAGACTTGCTTGTGTGTTTTCTGACACTGTGAAACATAATGTAGTTACGTTATAACTGAGGTTTGGGAGCAGGAACATGCCTGAAACCCCTCCTTCATCCAATCTAAAACCCTATAAATTCACATCCTCACCTTCCAATCCCATGACAAAGTGTTTGGAACCCCCACCGCCACCCCATCTCCTCCCTGTTCCTCAGTCCTATTTCAGTCCTGCTACAGTTCTCGATGTTCTCCTCCCTCCTTCAGCCAGTCTTCCCTCATACTACCACCTCACATTGAAGGCATGGTCTCGACTCGCAAACTGTAAAAAGTGGACAAAGGTATTGTGTTGCGTAAATTAAACAATAGCAGCAGTCATCTTGATTTTTGTCCACACTTTTGTCTATTTGGAGTGAGGGGGAAATTGTGAACATTTGACACTAATGTCACTTCTTTTAACAACTCTTTACATTAAAATTCGCAACATTTTAGCCTGCAGATAAAAGTCTTCAGATAAAAGTCCTTTTTATAAGCTTTTTAAGGAATATGAGTTGCACATTTTTTACCCCTTATTTTTTTTTACTCAAGCTATTTAAGCTTAGTAAGTAGTAATGCAAAAAGTAAAGCTTAGTAAGTAGCAAAGTAGGTTATTGCAGCAAACAACAAGCTGAATCATGTGTTTATAGCATAAAAAAACATACATTTAATTTCTTTTTACCAGCATTAATGTTACAAGTTAAAAAGTTTTTGTCCCCAAAGAAGGTGGGTGGTATATCCAAAATTTGTATCATGGTATAATTACGATTAATCAAAATTATTTAAATTTCAAATAAAACCATATTAGATAATTAAGTAAACTTATTTTGCATATTATTCTGGGATGTCCCTTCACATTTAATAAGAACCATAATTAACAATCTAAAATATTTTTACTGGATGAAATAGTAAAAACACCCCGTGACCCAAAAGGATAAGCAGTTTAGAAAATGTGTGTGTGTGTGTGTGTGTGTGTGTGTGTG
>JAILXH010074683.1:0-12474 GCA_023558415.1 Piaractus mesopotamicus | reverse complement strand
AATTCAGTTCAAATTTACTGTAGGTATATAAATACACAAATGTACAGTATTCCTAAATGTGTTCAGACACATTTGTAGTATTGGTCCTCAAACTAGATTGTTAAATAATAAGTTGCTCTTGCTATACATATTGCTATTTTAATTTACATTAAACATAAAGAATGTTTTGCTTTCTCCTGTAAAGTTACCATTGTGGAGACTATATATATCGCCAAAAGAATGTGGACACCTATACTTTGCACCCATATGAGCCTGTTGGACATCCCATTTCCATTTCCTTAATATGCAGTTGGATCTACCTTTGTGGCTATAAAAACCTCCACTCTTCTGGAAGGCTTTCTGTGAGAATCTGTCCATTCAGTTAAAAGAGCACTGATGTTGGATGAAGCCCTGGCTCACAATAAATGTTCCAATTCATCCCAAAGGTATTGGATGGGGTTGAGGTCAGGGATCAGGTGTCTCTAGAGTTCATCTACTCCAAACTCATCAAACCATGTCTTTATGGAGCCACACTCTGTGCACAGGGGTGCACTTATGCTGGAACAGGAAAGGACCTTCCTCACACTGTTGCCACAAAGTTGGAGGCATATAACTGTCTAAAATGTCTTTGGATATTAAAGCAATAACATTACCCTTCACTGGAACTAAGGAGCTGAGGCCAAACCCTGAAAAACAGCCCCACACCATTATTCCTCCTCCACCAAACTTTACTTTTGGCACTCTGTGATCCTGTAGGTAGTGTTCTCCTGGCATTTGCCAAACCCAGATTCATCCTTGAGACTGCCAGATGATTCTTCACTCCAGGGAACACATTTTAACCGCTCCAGAGTCCAGTGGCAGCATGCTTTACACCGCTCCAGTCGACACATGGCATTGGGCATTTTGATACTAGGTCTGTGTGCCCCCGATCAACCATGGAAACCCATTTCATGAAGCGCCTAATGCACAGTTCTTGTGCTGTTTCCAGAGGCAATTTGAAACTCTGTAGTGAGTGATCCAACAGAGGATAGGCTTCAGAACCCAACAGTCCCGCTATGTAAATCTGTATTGTCTACCGCTTTGTGGTTGAGCTGTTGTTGCTCCTAGACGCTTTCATTCCACAACAGCAGCACTTACATTTGACTGGGCCAGATCTAGCAGGACAGAAACTTCATAAACTGAAACTCATGACAAAAGTGGCATCCAATGACAGTGGTATGTTTAAAGTCACTGAGCTCTTCAGTATTACCCATCCTACTGCCATTTTTGTCTATAGAGATTGGATGGCTATGTGCTTGGATTTTATCCACCTGATAGCAATGGATGTTGCTGAAACACCTGAACTCAGCGGGTATCGGGTATCAGGATGATATTAGCAGAAAATGCTGGATTGGATAACAGAGGGGATGAAGCATAACAGTCCACACATCAGAAAAAAAAAATGTTACTGCACAGATACTTTTACAGTTCAAACAATATAAAAGTACCTTCAAAGGTTCAACAGTGTCCTTATGGTCCAACTGTGTACCCTAAATAAGTTTTAAAAGTACACTACATTCATTCTCACTAGGGAAAGGGGTATGTACTCTACACTGACATAACTTTTTAAGATAATAAATAAAACAAAAATCCAGGGAGTCAATGCAACTCGATCTGTATTTACTGTACTATCTATTGCTCAAGGTTATAAAATCAGCATATAGTGGTATGCAACGCCTCCAAGTCAAATTACATGTTTTGTTGATTTCCTGGTGAAAATAAGTTCTCTATAGAGCTAACTAGATAACTTACATATGACATTTTTTGCATTTCTGCCAATTAGACTGCACAAGTTGTATGCATTTGCTGAGTTTAATATATTGAAAAAACATAAAATATAAAATGTGCCATTACTTTTTGCACAGGACACACTATTTTTTTTTCTTCATTATGTCAAATTCAGCAAATAAACAATAATTGTGCATAATTGTGTGTTAATTTATCTTCCCTTAAAAAAAATCACAAAACATGTAATTTAACCTGATGTGTCCAAACTCTAATGCCATCTCTAATTTGATGTAATCAAGCTAACTAAAGTAGCAAATTCTACTTTGTTTCTATTAGCTACAAAAACATAGTTTAGCTTGATAGCACAACATTTAAAACTCAACCCTATGTGGTGATTCTTAAGAAAGATCATTATAGAGTAGGTCATTTGGTGTGTCACAACTCATACGCTAATATGTAGTTCGTTATGTAATATCTCAGCTTTGTTACAAAAGTTGTGTTACACTCTTCTTTCTTTTTCTTAAAGTTGCTTTACAGGGCCTGCTGGACATTCCTGAAAGTATGTGTGCTTGTGTGTGTGTCAGTGGGCAGCGGTTGCCCTTAGCGACAGTCCACACTGCCCATGACAGTGCTGCCATCTCTAACGACCCTAAAGCTATTTATAAAACCACCACATCGCTTTAGGCCTCTTTCTCACAAAAAAATCTCCCTCTGTCTCTTTCTATGTCTCTCTCGCTTTCTCTCTCTCTCTTTTCTACTCACACTTTCCTTCACTCCCTTCTCTTTCTCTCTCTCTCTCTCTCTCTCTCTCTCTCTCTCTCTCTGTCCCTCCCTGTGTGCTTCATCCTCTCTTTCTTTCTCTCCATTTCGGTCTGATTAATTAGTTCTTCCGCCACCCCCCACCCCCCTTCGTTCCTTGACGACGAGTCATTGGAATCTGGGTCAGAACAAGCATCTGCTCTGGATCAGAGGCCATAGAGACCACAGACTTTCCATCCGATTTACATTCAACACCAACCATGCAATATTTCAACCAGCTGTAGTCCACCACTATTCTATTATTGTACCCCAAACCAGCTACTAAACAGCAATTAAGTCACATCAATACTTCAGTTATTACTGACCCGTAATTCCAATCTAAATGCAGTTAACCCTTTGTCTTCTTTTGTGGATCATCAGACATTTTGGTGACGTTTTTGTAATTTCTTGACAAACGGAAAAAGGTTCAGACTCAAACTTGTTGATATAAAATATAAAAGTAATCGATATGTAATTAACTATGTAATTACATGTCTTTTTAGCATAAACAGTCCACTGTATGTGCTTTGCAGAAGTTCAGTCTGTCTAAACTAACATTAAACATTAAACTAAATAACTAAATATTAAATGCAGCTGAGTTTAACCATTTCTGGATCTCTGTACTAGTACTGGCACATTTCCATCAAAGTGTTCCCTTCCGTTTTTTTATATATAATTTTTTATGCATCAAATTGTCCAGCAAAGTGATTCAATACACCACTAAAAAGCCTGAAATCTCAGGATGTGATTCCCGCAAAACTACTAACACCAAATGAGCAAACACTAAATCTGTGGGTCCTTATCTTCAAATCCTTGCTGCTATCATAATCCAAAACACGGCAAGAGTCAGAGATCAGTTTAGAGATCTATGAGTCAGGTGGAAATAAAACTCCTCCATTCTAGCCTTTGTTACTCTGTGTCAGTAATTATCCTGATGGTTGGGAAAAACTTGAGAGTGTTACCTTTCAAATGAGACCAAGATCATGACTGTAGCTCAGAATATGTGAGAACAGTGCTCCTTTTAATTTGGGTATGCCGTTTCAGGCAAAGATAGGTCGAGAGTTGAAAGTTGAATTGTGTTAAATCTAACCTTTAATCTATCCATAATCTTCAACCTCAAACCTACACCTAATCCTAAACCTAGGCCTTACCCCAAATGTGTTGATAATCAACTAACCCCAGAAAGTGTGGTAATAATTTAAGTATCTGTAGATCGCCTATAGGGGACCATCGAAAATAATAGTATGGTTAAATAAATAAGTGTAAATAATTAAAAGCTATTCAGACCATTCTAAATGAGGCTAATAAAGATATACATACATTACATTCACTTACCATTACCATCCTAAGCCTACTGTATATTCTTAATCTGTACCGCTGCCATATACAACCTTAAACCAACCAAATACCAACAGAAAAGTAAACTATCCTCCTAAGTAATATTTTATGCACAACTGCATACAATCACTAGAGCATATTTACTCAGACTGAGGTTAGCTAAGCTCCTTTTTATCCCCCCAGACAATTTCAGCCTTAACTGCACCATGCAAAAACTGACTACTTTCATATGAAACCTTGATTCTGTGGAAGAGAGTGAGACATGACTCACAATATGGGGTTTAGATGATTGTATCAAATTTGCCGGAAATCTTTTCAATCAAAGCTTTTAGACAGACAGTGAGGGCCAAGAAGCAGGGAGGTTCTACCCTCCCCTGAGATTATATCACAATCTATACAGCTGCTGCCTCCTTAAATATCACATACCACATAGCAGTCCATCTCTTACTGTGCATCACTTTGCTCGTTCACGGCACTGAGGATATGAATTAGACCTTTTCCTTCAGTCACACATCTTACAAAGTGATCCTGCAAGAAAACAATGGAGAGCTGCCAGCTAGTTCAAAGCCCACTCTGTTTACAAAACTGCTTTTTACCTAATGATTCGACCAGTTCTTTCTGGCTAAACATAATAATTTCTCTATGGGCCAGTGTCCCAGACTCAGATTAAGTCTAAATCTAGACTAAAAAGAATTTCCAATAATGATTCATCATTGACACTGCAATTTAGTTCAAGACTAGGCACAATTCATGGCCGGGAAACTGGCTCAATATGTTTTAAATTACTTTTCTGCAGTTATTCTAGTGACACAAACCACTACATTTTGGTGACAATTATGTGATTTGTAAGGCTAAAAATATGCAGTTTTGCATTATTTTAAGGATTTCAGTTATGTATTCTCTACAAAAACAGCTGAATTTTGATGATATTGGTGACAGCCTTAGTCATAGTCATGATATTACCAAGAAATACTATCTTTCTAATCGAGAAACGCTACCTCTACCTAATACTACTAAGTAAAAAAGCAGAATTTTACAGTGATTGGCAAATATTTGCAACACATATTGAGGAAGTGACCAGTGCTTTTTGCATGTTATTCCTACCCAAAGATATGTCTAAATGCACTTTACATGTTTTGGAATTTCAACCATGAGAGAGTTTGTGTTTACGTAGTGGTGTGATTGCTAAAAATTACGACGCTGATGTGAAAAACAGCAAGATCGCTGTTATAATGGGATGCATGAGTGTTCAAGCATTTGCTACCAGAAGTTTGCTAGATAGACTAGTGGTGTTTACCGAGGGCCCACAGACAGCTGTGGGTGCACATTAGAGCACATATGAGCTGTACATTAGAAATACAGGTGCGGGAAAACACTGTACAATTACAGTAATCATCTGTATTTAGAAACAGTACAGTGTTGTAATTTTATGATACAGTGTAAGTACTGTAAATAAACAGTACATTTTGGGAGAAATTGCTGCCAGTAACTTGCTGAAATATTACACAAATATTTTTTTTACAGTGCATGTTCATTTAGTTCTAAATCAAGGAGGCCATCTTAAATTGATATCCACCTCATGTAAATGCCCATCTCAACACTAGAAACTGATCTTTATGCCAGTAAAAAGAACCACAATAGCATCCCTGCAGCGATCAGGTCCTTTTTGTCACCTCATTATGGTTCATTCCATCATAAAGCGACCTGTTTGAGACACAATAGGAACACAAATAAAAGGAGCACTCTTATCACACACTGAAATCCAACCACATCACATTTGAGAGGGAAACTTGAGCGTGTCTTCACTGGCTGACAGGCATGTTGTCTAAAGCAGACATTCACAGACTAAATAGACAATTATTTGTGACTTGCAGGAAGCTACATGACTGCTATTCTCATGAATGGTCAGAACTCATGCCATATCAGTATGAATTTGACTTGTAGTGACCTTGAATAACAATTAGAGGAATGAGGAATATTGCTACATAGAAAACTCCACCATGTTGCCATCGACTTTCTCAGTAAACTGCAAAAGATAAAATAAAAAAGCATAAACTTAATTTTATTTTTGCTGTCCTGCAGCCTGTTCTTATCAAACTGACTTTTGCCATTAAAAATACTTCACATAATGACATCAAGTTTTGCCAAAACTGTTGTTGCATAAGTATTGGTTTATTGATAAAAGGTTGTGTTTGACATGTTTCTATCTCTAATTTTATGTATTTCACAACTTGTGCATATTTGGTTTCCCTCACATCCTCATTATCTACTGATATATTTTGTTTATTTTATTTTATTTTTATTATTATTTTATTCACAATATTTCAGGTATCAAAAAAGTTACATTGATAAAATATTACTGACATGTTCCATTTTCATAGCCAATATCAGCAAATTTTTGAAGCGCTTTTCATGAAAAATTCCTCAGATGGAATTTTTAGCTATGTTTCCATCTGAAGAAATTTTTATAAAACTTATTTCATCATTTCAAAAAGTTTGTTGATGCAGGCTAAGGAAAAGGAAAATTGAATAGAAAGAGAAACTCTAGTGGTCTAGAGTGGTGCACCAATGCCTGGGGGGCACAGAAAGCTCTGTGCTGGGCATCATATTATATAGTAATGCAAATTACCTCAAAAACTAAATAAATGTAGCTGGCCTACTGATATCAAATCTTTTGATTTTAAATTAGCTGGTTTTGTGTTTTCATAAAACATCAAAGTTTGTTTATTTATTTTTTTATCAAGAAGTAACTGGAGAAAAGTAAATATAATAAGATTTTTTACAGAGAACTTTCTCTCAGTGATGCAATTAGGTTTAAAAGTAACGAGCAATTTGTATGTGATTAATTTTAAGCCTAACTGTATCCATTAAGTTGCCCCAGAATGGTCAGTTCAGGGCCAGATCACCCAATGGGTTTTATGGGTGTGCGACCAGGGGCCCAAGCCATAATTGCCCAAGACCAATTATGAGAAAATGTAAACGGCTATTTTGACTTGCGATGGGAACAGCACAGTGGGCAAAAATGAACTGGTCCCATGTCCTGACAGCAAGCGACATGAGTGACAACAGCAAAACCAAAACACTTCCAATATAAACAATAAGGATGTCTACGCTAACAGCGGGCAACATGCCATTTTTGACAGACGCCCCATTTCTGTTTTTGACACATCACGTCACTTTGCAATTCCACCTTAAAATGGATGAGAAGAAAATGTTTCATGAAGAAGAGAGGGACCTCTACGACCCTTACAGTTAACAATGGAGAGAAACAGCCAGAGTGCTGGAGGTTAGAGGTAAAAACTGTTTGTATTAGATAACTAGCTAGCTAGTTAGGTTAGCTTAGTAGATACAAGCTAGCATAACCAAGGTGTGCAACACCAGGGTGGTATAATACTATGTTATTTATACTACTAATGTTGAATGTGGAGATAAAACATAACTCATTTCAAACTCTATTAAACCACAGTTGGACAGCGATCTTTCAGAGAGGTCTGTGGTTTGTTTACATTTTGACCTGACGAGCACTTGACATTTCCAGTGTTGACATACTGCAGGCCCTGTGATGCCATGTGATACTACACTTGAGTGCCAGTTTGCTGTTAGGAGATGATGTAATTTTGTGCCATCACCAATCATAACTGACACTCTCTATGTCTTTCCTAAACATCAGTTTATTTATTTTTTTATCCTCCAATCACTGCTTAGTAACTGTTACACTATCCTTTATTATCTCAGCCAAGCTTTCAGGTTTTTAGCATTGAGCTAGCGTTCCTGTGAATGTACCCTGAATATGAAGCTCCAGGTATTCAAAAGATATGCCTCATGAATCTGTAAAAGCGAGACCTCAAACTTCGACAGCCAAACACAAAATGTCGACCACTCGAGTTAAAAAGTTAATTCGTCCTTGTGGGCAGTGATCTGCATCATCAGAGGTAAAACATAAATGAAAATAAATGTAATGTATGTTGCCTTCACTGGGGTTAATGTTTTGCTAGTCAAGAATGGATGCTCTCTAGAGAAATGCTGCACTGGTTGTTGGGTTTATGTTAACCAGTGTTCTCATTAATGTGTGTGTAATCTTGCCACTGTTTTGTCTCGATTGGAAAAGAAGGTGGTTAGTATGCTGCCATTGTGACACTACATAGGCCTTCTTTAACTTGCTGTGATATCATAACAAAATTACCGACCACCCAAAAAGAGTAACCAGGTAGTGATCCACCAAACATTTGTGCTCAGGGGCCCAGTAACTTGATGACGCTGGCCTGGGTCAGTTCATCCTGTTAAGCTTTTATAGCTCCCTGAGGAATACGTTATTCTGAAAAATGCAACAAATCACCTAAAAAATGAGTTTTGTTATATTGCAGTGAGCTAGCCTAAAACCTTGTATTTTTAGATTAGCTAGCATTTTATTTTAGTAAGACTTCAAACTGGTTTCATAGAAGTTCATAGTTAGTTAACTGATATTAATGACCATATTTTACCATGAAAACAAAAAAGTAAATCAGTCTCTGACAAAGAAGTGAGGTAACACAAAAGCAATGTAATAAGCTAAGCCAGAGAAGGTAACTGTGACCTCACAAATTCCTCTTATTTAAAGTAATGAACAGTTTATTACTTTTTACTTTACTTTTAAAAGTTACTTCATCCAAAGTTAGTAGAAATTGCACCCGAGAGGTAATTTCATCCCACAAAGCCTTATAGCTCTCTGAGGAAATTAAAATCCTATAAAAATGGAGATTTTATAGCAATATCCTTACTCAGGAGTATAAGTCTGTCCTCTAGTGAGCATGAAAGAGAACTGCATTCAGATGAGATGAGGGGCACCCCTTATTAAAGAAAATGAGGATTTAATGGCAAAGTGGTTTTGTAGCAGGAGGTGTGTTTGGAGAGACCCCAACCCCTTATTAGAGGGCTGTGAGGTAGAAAACATGTCTGAATGTGGGAACAAACACTAGCGGAGCTCTCTGTGGATGGTCCTAATCCCATCCAATGCAAATGTGCCCTGCGTCGTCAGCAGCGTATGATCCATCTACTTAGTATGCCACAGAGGAGACTTCCTTCCCTTTGCAAGCAATTTTAGTTAGCAAAAGTGTCTAATGGGGCTAACCTAGCATTTAATGACTGAAGGGAGGCAGCTGAGACATCAAATGAAATAGCAACTGCTAACAGCAAGAAAAGCTCAATGCCAGAAATGGGAAGATGCTTATATTAAACAGAAATATAACCTAATTAAGGAGAAACTAACAGCATTAACAAAGACTCCTCTAAAAGCTCTCCAAAGTTCTTAAATGTTTTTTGTTCTGATTGTACAGTTACAGCTATATTACCATTACATTACGTAAAGGTTACTTAAAACTTAAAAATTGTCTTCACATTCACAGTTAAAGTTGCAGAAAAGGATTTTCAAATTATTATCAATTAGAAGGTTTCAGAGGGACAAAATATGGTTCTTCTATTTACACAACCCCCAGAATTAGTTTATAGCACCATTCATTTTAGCAGTGCACTTCTCTCTCACCCAGGAAAAATCCCAAATTGCTGAGTAATAGAAGTTGTCAACAAATCCCTTACAGCTAATTTATAACAGTTTAAGAAATTGTGCATTCTAGCCAGTATTAAAGATGTTTGCATATTGACCCCACGTTAAAGGAACAGTTTGGCAAAAAATCACATTTACACAAAATGTGCTTCTTCAGTTTAGCTCTAAAGCTATACGACTAAGGCTACGTCCCCATTACAAGCCTCAATACTCAAATCCGATTTTTTGCTCAAATCTAATCTTTCTGACATGATGGTTCACACTCATTTAGGTGATCAGAGATTCAAATCTGTCACTAATGTTAACGAACTGGCGTCCTGAATTGACCCGCATGCGCACATCCTACTCAGTAACGTCACATGAATCAATCACATGCATCATCAACAAACAAACAAGCAGAACGAGCCTTTGGTGAGAAGATAGTTAACTCTGATCAGCTCTCAGCTGTTTATAATTAGAGCGAGACGAAGGAGACGAATGCTGCTTTTCCACTGTTTACAGGCTTTAACTTCTGTTTGATGCTGCTGCCATGGTAACGCTGAATGATGGCGCAGATGCAGTGGAAAAAAAAGCACGAGTTCCGAGCTGAGCGTCACATCAAGGTCGCATGGCCACGAATCGGATACGTATCCGATATAGGACCACATATGAAAGTGGCTCAGGTCAGATTTGAAAAGATCAGATTTGCGTGTCCACACAGCCCTGAAAACATCAGATCTGAGTCACATTAGGGCAAAAAATCAGATCTGTGCCACTTCAACCTGGTAATGTGAATGTAGCCTAATGGTGCTAGCAAACAGACAACAATCATCCAAATCTTTTCTATTAATTCATGTCTAAAACATTTCTCAACCCACTCAAACTGCATAAAGGTCTTCATTAAGTTAATGTAGATGTGGTTCAGAGCACAGTATGACTTACTGTGAGCTGTATAGATGAACAACATTTCACCCTGTAGCCAAGCAAAAAAAAAAAAACTACAGTTTGCAAAAAGTTCAAAATGTGACTGCAGGTACCTGTACAAGACCTGTTTGACCACCAAAACTATCACATAGGAGAAAATCATTAAAGTTCCCTCTTACATCACAGCTGAAAAATCCACGTTTCTGTCCATACTTTTATTGTGAGAAGACAACTCAATACTATGAGTCTAAAAGGATGTGTAGCTGTCAAAAAAGTCTTTAATGAGAAAAGGAAACACACAAAATTGAAAATCAAAGAAGCTGCTGGTTTTCTCAGAACAATAGATTAACCACCCGAGAATCCACCCCAGACCTCAACATCATTAAATGTGTCTGGGATTACTTAGAGTGTGAGAAACAGAAAATACAACCAACGTTTAAGGCTAAACTTTGAAGGTGGAGAAAAATATCCCTGCAGATTTCTTTGAAAAACCGCAAGCAAGTGTCCTCAAAAGAATGGAAGCTGCAATAAAGGCAAAGGCTGGGCACACTAAATATTGAAAAATGTTATATTTAGTTGTTGAGGCTTCTGTATAATGTTTAAGCCCAATATCGTGCTCATTTGCTCATACTTGTACTCATAAAAATGCCCCAATACCAACATTCAATATCACCTAATAGGTACCTGATATGTGACGTGAGTGTCCGCTAGTGTACTCTGCCGCACTAATGAAGAAACGACTCAGGCTGGCAGTGAACGAGGGTCGGCTCACCCAGTGAAGTGTTGCTGAAGCTGTGGCAGTTGGACACAAAGTCACTGGTCACTTTAAACATTCCGCCTTAGCAGATTTCCACAAGGCACACACTGTGTGATTTTAGCCCATTTTTAAACACTCACACACAGATGGAGGTGAAAAAGTGGACATTTGCTATCGAAGTCTGGTGCTTTCAGGTTCAGTGCACAGCAGGGGCAATTCTAGGATCAGAGCTTTAGGGGTGCTGAGCACTTAATGAGACCAGCAACCCCCTCATTTTTTCTCATCATGCTCTTAACATTAATTAGCTAATGCACATACAGACAGTACTAGTCTATCACTTTGGCTTTAATACCAACACACAGGCAGACCAGTGGCACAACCGCTAGCTTCTCTCACTCAAATTCAAACAGTGGACAGTCGTTGATTGATAACCTGCAACATTAGCTTGCTAGATAAAAAAAAAAACATCAGGTAGCTTTGAGTAACAACATAAAGAGTGATCTGTGACTCAGTGCAGCAGAAATGAGGCCTGCTGCTAATGACTGTAATGTGTTGGCGCTGAGTGATAAGAAATCCTCGTCAGCGCTACTTACTGGAGCCACCTCACCTCACAGTCACACTGTAACTGCACTAGCACGCAGCTACTGCACGGCTCCAGGGAGAGTGAGACGGGGGAAGGGTAGTAGAGAGAAAGTGGATCATGCCATTTGCTTATCAGAGACAAACTTCAGTTTAAAAAAAAAAAAAAAAAGACTTTTTACTCTTATTTTTAGGGGTGCTAGGACTTATGGTGCACAGGCCTATGGTGCACAGTGTAGTTGGCAAAGCTGTCGTGGTTCAGTTTTTCAGTGTGTGAGTTTCACAGGGTATCTCAATCAGACCGAGTGTTTGGATACAGCGTGAGTATAAAAATCATAGGTTTTGTCCATAGACAATGGTTTATTCAAACATACAACATGATTCACCAAAGAACAAGATTTCTAAAATCGCACAGTGTGTGTCAACTACAGCTCAACCAGACAAAGAGACTCCAATAAGACATAAAACTCGACAAGTTTGGTGGTATTGGTATTAGTATCAATGAGTGCTAAAAATTTGTACGCTGATATGATGTATTCCTAGTTTGCTTTATACTTATTTTCTGATACTGAAAAATGTGTAAGGTGTCCTTAACGGCCATTTTGACTGGAAATTAAATAAATGAAGTGTGGTCACTGACTTTTGCACAGTACTGTATAAAATTTTATTTTTTTTACTTGAAGTAACTGCAGCACTTGATCTGGGACAGCCGTGGTGCTGTTTCAGCAATTCCTGCTTGAACCTTTCAGGAGTTAGAGAGTGAAAGGGGGCAAGAGGGAATGAAAGAAGAGTAGACATAGACGGTCTCACACAA
>JAILXH010074680.1:12532-25367 GCA_023558415.1 Piaractus mesopotamicus | reverse complement strand
TTATTAATAAAAGATATTGGAAGTAAATTCATTATGGATCATTACAAATACTTTGGTTTAAAACTACCAAGTCCTCCCACAGTAAGAAAATAGAAATGCTGTATAGAAAAAAAAAAGATGCATCGAGATGCAGCGATAATCGTTTTATAATCGCAGCCCTCTGAATCGTAATCAAATCGAATCGTGAGGTGCCTAGAGATTCCCACCCCTAGATGTAACCTAAAAGAAATTTCAAATATGAAGCAGTACATAGAGCTGAATGATTTAGGGAAAATATCCATTTGCGATTTGACTAATATTGCAACTGCATTTTAAATTGCGATTATTTGCTATAAATTAAGGTCAAGGCCTGAATGTAGTCTCTCCTGTAAGGGCACTTTATTTTAAATTTTTTTTTTTATTTTAAATATTTTGATTGATTATTCTTCTCTTATAATTTGAATTATCTTTTGTCTTTCATCATTTGTAAAGCACTTTGAATGACTGCAGTATATGAAAGGTGCTATATAAATAAACTTGCCTTGCCTTGCCTAGTGCAGCAAACTAGCAGTACGTTGTGGTTGTGATGTCACAACACGCAGAGGTTTGGTTACCTCTAATTGGTCCAACTTATCTACAGGAAGTTCTCAAGCTCTGTGCTATTATGTTAATTACTTTCATAATTAATTTCGTAGAGAAAGATTTCAAACACTACCCCTTGTAACTCAGTTTCAAGGGGCAAGTTGACACTCGAAAACAAGGGGTAGGGGTAAAAATAAGGAATGGGATTGGGCCTAAGTTGGTTTATTTAAAGCAGTGGTTCCAAACTTAGTCGTCTTAGTCTCAGTAATCAGCTCATTAATAAGCCCTTCCTGAGATAAAAGGCGTGTAGTGCAGGACATGAGCTACTCAAGGACCAGAGTTAGATTTAGAGGAAAGCAGCATCACATGTAAATATTTGTGCCAATATTAGTGACAGTGCTAACTTGGGAGTAAACCCAAGCCCACCCATTTAATTCAACTTATCTACAAGAAGTTCTCAAGCTCTGTGCTATTATGTTAATTACTTCGCTGAAAACTTAAGGTAGTGTTTTTGATAATGTAGGCTATAATTAAAAAAATTGCAGCTGTTGTGATTTTAAAATTGCACTCATTTAAATTGCGATTTCGATCATTACCATAGCATAATTAAAAGCCATTTGGATGCTAGAAGAGGATGAGGCCATTCTAGTTAGAAAAATATGATGCTGACCGCTGATCTAAAGAAGCGTACAGTCAGTTAGATTAAGATTGAACTAATTTAGCCTCAAATCAAAACAAAAACAAAGCTTAGGCCGTGGACAAAAAGTAAAACAACTTGCAAAGTGTGGTATATTCTGCTCAACAATAGGACGTCTCCACATTGTGACAAAAATATGTTTTGTTTCACTGTTGACACTGTTACTCATATGCATGACTGGATAACTAATCCATTGTACAACATGCAGTTCCTTTTATAATGTATTTAAAGTTGTGCATGTAAATAAAGAATGAGGTTTTGTGTGCGTCTGTTGCGCAGGCTGTCTGAGGACTGTGAAGAGAAGGTTCGAGTCAAGGCGAGTTTGGACGTTTGTTCTCCGATCTTCAGTGTGTCCCGTGCGGTGGAGGCCGTGTGTATGGAGAGTGGTCGGATGCTGTGTGACGTCCTGCTGGATCAGGCCGTCCTGCCCGGCGTCGGAAACATCATCAAAAACGAAGCGCTCTTCAACAGCGGCCTCAACCCTGCTGTCAAGGTGACCGTCACTGTGAGGAGCACAGTCACTCCTGGCTGTATGTTAAGGCACATGAGACCAGCCTTAAATAACAGATGTTGTTTGGAATACACTTGTAGTCCAAAACTCAAAATCAAATTCACACAAATCAAATTCTACTCCAAATGTAATTGATCAGTCGGAACACGTATTATCTAAAAATTACTTCTGGTTTTGCGCAGGAGCTACGAGGATAATGTAGCCAATGGTAGCTTATACATCGTATAACTTAACGTGGTGATAACTGCATACTTAAATCATTACACTCACCTCAAACCATCCTCATGTGGTTTTTGACAGATGGCCGCTACTGCTTTTAGCTATGCTATTGTAATTTAGTCCATGTTTATAGATAACAGTGAGTCATACAGTGTCAGAAACCACATAATTAAGTCTATTAGAGATACTGAACAACTCCGCACGGTTTAAGGCAACAGTGTGGTAATTAGGTATGCAGTGCTAATTGGTGGGGTATAAGCTTCCATCACTTTTTAGCTACATTAGCCTTGTAGCTTTACTGCTAAAACTAAAGAAGCAAGCTTCAGACATGCTCAGCTGATCAACTACATTTGGGTTAAAAGTGGTAACCAAATTAGATGTTTTGATTGATTATCCCTGTGAGTGTGGAAATTCTTGTCTCTTTTGCAGGTGAATCAGCTGACGAATGAGCAGGTCAAGCATTTGGTGAAAATGACGCGAGACTTCACCGTGCTCTTTTATCAGGTACTGGGCCAGTACTGGAGCACTAAAGAGAACTAGAGTTTAGTGTTTTCTCTGCTCCAAAACACCTATTTGAACTCATTAAAGGAACAGTTTGGTGGGAAGTCATATTTGTACAGTACTGTCACTTATCCCAAATGTAGTCAATCAGTGGCAGTACAAAACTAAAGAAGCAAACTTCAAAGACCAAACATGTCTATGTACAAGGTAAAAGGGGTGTAATTTTGTATATTTGAATCATTCCTTTAAAGACCAATCCCATTTCACCCTTTGCCCCTACCACTTTAACCCTCCATTTTGCATGTTCATGCCTAGGGGTAAGGTGTCCCGAGTTTTTGTTGAGATAGAGGGGTAGAGTGAAGGGTTAGGGCTACATGACTCTCCAAATGGAGGTTTTTCAGAGGTAAACTCCAAATGGAGTATTATGAGGAAAAAAAACGGCAAGATGGCTGCACAAGCGACCAAAGAAACCCAAAAATATGAGTGTTTTCTTAGTTAAAAAATACAATAACCATTGTATTACCTTGCTACCTTACTAGCCTGTTAATGAAGTAAGGTTCTTTTTATTTGAGGGTTGTCCCATTTCAAAGGGGAAGATTTCAACCACTACCAGTTGTAACTCAGTTCCAAGGGGCAAGGTGACACTAGAACACGAGGGGTAGGGGTAAAAATAACAAATGGGATTGGGCCTAAGTTGGCTCATTTAGAGCCATAGTTCCAAACCTGGTCCTGGAGGCCCGCTGCTCTGGTCATCTAAGGCAAGTTAATTTTTTAGGCAAGTTCATTAGCGCTATCCCTAGGGGTGGGAATCTCTAGGCTCCTCACGATTCGATTCAGTTATGATTCAGAGGCTGCGATGCGATTATAAATCGATTATCGATGCATCTTGATGCATCTTTTTTTCTATACAGGATTTCACTTTTTCTCACTGTGTGACAAGTTGGAACGTAGGAAACGTAATGAATTTACTTCCAATATCTTTTAATAATGAATCAACCGGAAGCAATATGCCAGGTTAACTGGAGGGCTCTCACTCATTGCTGTTTGGAGCACATGAGACGCTGCTGCCACTCATCTGCGATAAAATGCGGCGCTACGGTAAAATAAGATCCTGTGGCAATGGATGTCCACGCAGCGGAGTACAGCTAGTCTACCCGTTTTTCCTCAGTGATTCTAGCTATAACTTTGGTTTTGGTCTTGTTGTAGAGAGTGGGGGGGGTGGAGGTGTCACTGTGTCAGTAAAATATCTTCGAGACTGGACGCTGTATCTCGGCTCCAAAGTGTGCAACATAGCACGAAAGCCCTGGTTCTCAAAGACAGAGAATGGATGCAAATCCTTGGCAGTAAAAGTTGCGATAGAGTTTGTAGTTCGCTTCATCCTTTCTGAGTTTGGTGGAAGCTTTGACATCGCTTGCTTGAAGGTCCTCTGGTTGACAGCAAATACAACCGGGCGGAAAACAGGTGGGAACATGTAATATGGTTTTCCCCCTCAGCTCCATATAAGCCAAAGTGCTTCCATACGCTCGCTCAGGGGTCGGCAACCTGCGGCTCCACATCAGAATTAGATTTCTAGGTAAAAAATAAAATAATCCTCCTTTGCAGTAAAATAAAGCTCTGCTGATCGTTCAAACACAATTTTAACAATAAGTGATCTTAAACGCTGAAATTAATGTAGCCTATAACTACTAGTTCACCTAGCTAGTAGCTAATGAAAAGGCAAAAGAGAGATTGAAGACGAACATCGATAATTTGGAGACGAATAGACTTATTTGCATCTATAATCACTCCAGCTGGTTTCCTGATACGTTTAATCTACAACGAGAAACTGTCAAACACTAAAAAAAAAAAAACAGGTGAACCTGAAGTCAGTTTCTCGTTCTCCGGCTTCTTGTTTGAATTTTCTCATTCCACCTTAAATAGTGCAGCAGTTACGTTCTGGCGCCTCAGGCACCATTTAAGGTGGAACGGGAAAATTCGAACGAGAAGCTGGAGAATGAGAAGCAACCTCAGCCTTGTAAAAAGTACAACATTGAGAGACGTTTTACAAGAAACGGTTCTACTTTTGTGGAAAAGTTTCCAGCTGGTGATGCAAGAAAAGCGGCTGAGCTAAAGCTTAAAGTAGAGCAAAGTGAGTCTGCATTTTTGTTTGTATTATATTTTTAGCCTGTACTAGTATATTAGCACGTACAGCCAAGACGGTAAAATGAACTCAAAATGTTGTGGCTCCCAAGGTGGATTGATTTTTGTTGAAAGGACAAAATGACTCTTATTAACATATCGGTTGCGACCCCGGCACTAGCTTTTAACGTAGTGTGCACGCCACAGATTGTCTGGGCGCTGCACTTCCGCACTTTGCAAAGTTCCGCCTTTTGTGTTCCGTCAACATTACATTATTAATTAAAATTTAGAAAATCGATTTTTGACATTTGTGCATCGATTCAGAATCGTCCATGTCTGCGTCGCGATGCATCTAAGAATCGATTTTTCCCCCCACCCCTAGCTATCCCACACCTAGTCTCACTAATCAGCTCATTACAAATCCTTCCGGAGATGAAAGGTGTGTAGGGCGGGACACAAGCTACTCAAGGACCAGAGTTACAGCATCACATGTAAATATTTGTGCCAATAATAGTGACAGTGCTAGCTTGGGAGTAAAGCCAAGCCCCACCCATTTTATTACCTTGTTGTGATGTCATCATTCAAACCTATCAGGTGTTTAAGGGGTTTCAATTTGTGCTTTTAACAGTAGTTAACAATCCTTGCTTGATTGCATTTTTAGCTATTAATTTAAATTTTCAAATTCAAATCACAAGGCCAAGCTTTTGATTGGCATGTGTGATGTTTTTTTTCCTGTGTGTCTCTGATCCGGTCAGTGTCGTAAGAGGGGCTCTTCACTGAATCAGCACTATAAAGTGTACAGACGCTCCAACTGTGGTCAGTGCAGTGGAACAATCACCTTATGTCGCCTAGGAGACAACAGCAGGATGACGTATTTCTGCCAGCGGTGTCAGACCGAGGATCCAACTGAGCTCGACATCAGGTCAGATGCACTCTTACGTTTTTAAACACGTTGAAATGAAACCTAGACAACTGATATGATTTGTATTCTGAGGTCAAAATTAGAATTTTCAGTATTTTATGTGTGTTAATCCTATAGAGCTCTAGTAATATTGGACAAAAATCATGATCTGAGCACCTCTACTCCACATCTTTTTTTAATGTATTTATTTATTTATATTGTCACCTTATTTATTTTGTCATTTATATTGTCACCTTAGTTATATTGTCATTTATTTATTTATTTATATTGTCACCTCTTTTATGCTGGAACAGTAAGCTGCCCAGTCTGAACACTTCGCTGGAATGGACGAGTCAGGAAGACGAGAACAGCAGTGATCACGTCGCCACGAGGGAGGAGGAAGAGTGGACATGTGACCTTTGCACTCTAATTAACCGACCAGTCAGCAAATCCTGTGAGGCTTGTCTGAGCCCTCGGCCTGAGAGTGAGTTGATATTGTCGAATATCGCAATCATTTAAATGAGTGCCGATATAATGCAAGAGATCGTTGTTTTTTTTGTTTGGTTTTTTTTGTTCTTTTACAGGATATGATTTTTCAGGATAGTTTTTTTGCTTCTTCTCTAATTTTGAACAATCATTCTAATATATAGTTAGTTTAAAAATGTAATAAAAATATTGCTCTAAATTATTGGTCATACAAACAGACCATCACCAACTAATCAACCGCACGCATACAAACTCCTAACGACTGTTGCAATAACTGTGCAGTTGAATGGGCCTCATTCACCAGTGTCTTCTGACGTTTCTTCTTAAATGTGATCTTGGGTAAGGTGCTAAGAAAAGGTCTGTGTCAGATTCATGACGTGTTCTTTAACCGCAGAATTGTTCACACCTTTGTGCTTCTGAGTGTGTGTAGATTCTATTCTTACCTAAGAACAAATCCCAAATAAGAAAACACTGAATGTCAGAATCTTTGTGAAAACTGCATATGTGGTCCTTAAGAAAAAAATTCTTCTTAAGAATTGGTGAATGAGGTCCAATGATAATATCGTCACTGTACAAAAAAAAAAAAAAAGTATCTCCATTTTTTGCAGTTTTTAGTTTCCTACTTCATTTGAACGAAGCAGCTGACCTTTACTTCGTGTGAAAATTTCATAATGGATGGACCAATAGAAATGCTCCAAAATTGCTTGGAATAAAATCTTTTTACCTTAACTTAAAACGTAAAAGTTAAGAACGTTTTTTGCTCTCTCCTGTAAAGTTACCATTTTGGACGTACTTGTTTTTCTTTGAACTGCATTGATATGTGGATCACAGAACATTATAAAGCGCCTTTTTTAAACGAAACAATAGAAGCCGTATCGCCCCCTACACTTCCTGTACTGTATTACAGTCTGTCAGAATGACTGTGTGGATCATATAAATATTATAGAGCGCTTTTTTAAATAAAACAATAGAAGCCATATCACCCCTACACTTCCTGTAGTGTGTTACAGTCTGTCAGAATGTGTGGATTATGTGTACATTATAGAGCGCCTAGAATATATTATAAGGGGATTTTGGACTTTATTCTGTAATCTGGAATAGACTTCGTTGAACAATCATTGTAGTATTAATTACCAGGTTTAATGTTAACAGACATGTTTGAGCATTTAGCAGGAAAATCACCAAACTGTGCTGGACACAAACTGGACACCCCTGATTTAACAGAACCACAAATTTGACGGACACTCTACTTCCCCTCCCTCTCATTTAGTTTCTAGAGATGCAGCACAGCGGCCACAGTTGCCCAGCGCTCTGATCCGCTACCCCTGCAACACCTTCTCCAGCCCCCAGCCAGACCTGAAACTGAACCGCAGGGCCGCTTTCGGAAACACCACTCTGATCCTGACCGACCTCAACCGTAAACCTGCTGCAGCTCTGAAGAATCCTCCAACAGGGACACAGCTTGAGCTCCAGAACAGTAGACGCAGTGCTGGGATTGGGACACAACCTACACAAACCTCTCCTGGATCTCCCAGCCAGCCCAGCAAGAGAAGAAAAACAGAAGGAGGACACCTTCCTGGAGGAGACAGCCAGCATTCCACAAGGTAAAAATGGTTAACATTTACATTCAGTGGTCAGTATTTACAAAGAATTCTAGTCAGACTCTGAAACTAACATGTTTTCTCTGCCTGACTGAAATCCAGGCTTGAGCCGACTGCCAATAGTGTCAAGAATTGCCGGAATTCAAGAACAGGGATGGCCATCAAATTTGTTTATTTGTCAGAAAACACATAATTTGCTGCAATATGATGCACAAAAGAAACTCTATGTTCTTTTGTTGATATTTTGGAAGACTTCGGGACATTCTGTAGCAGTGTGAGGCTGTGCTATTTTTTTTTTTTTTTTTTTATATCATAACTTATCATGCTTGTTAAAGCGATAAAGCTGTGTTCAGCCTTGCACACAGAATGCTGTCTCTCACAAAATATGAACAAAGGCATGACTGACACTATGGGTCCATCAAATTTGTTAAAAACTAAAAGTTTAATAAAGCGCAGCAGAACAACAGTAGAAGGCTACCATAACACATTAAGCTCTAACCATTTTAGCAAGAGTTTTGATGGACTGTAAAAGTGTGATTTTACCAAACCAGGTTTGCAAGCTTCTGACCAGAAACACAAGCTTGTTTTTCTTGATCTAAGCAGCTTCTCTGTGGTGTTGAAACAGGTTGTTGGAGGGCAATATGACAATTTTTATTATTATTGTGGTAAGTTACGTCACAATATGCTTTCCTGAGCATATTGTGGATATTGTCAGTACTTACAAAAAAACACGGCCCAACTTCCCAAAGAGCATAATTAGTACTGCTTCATTGGATTTAGTGCGGCACTTTTTTGGCACCACTTCCTACTATTCAGATGTCAGAAAAGATATATATCATGACAGATTGTGTATGATAAACCTCTTGTATTATTGTCATATTACATTTTTCTCATATCGCTCATCTAGTTGGAGAGAGGTACCATAATCTCAACTGTCAGGCTCCTGTCTTTAGGTTAAAAGCTGGTGCTCAGGCAGTGTTTGTGGCTCTAAAAAGTTTTTTTGTTTGTTTTTTTTTTTCAATTGGAAAGCATGGGGATGTTTCACAAAGCAAGATTCCTGAGTTAGCCAATAGAAATGTCTCTGAGCTCTTCTTCTATTGGACATGCTTGACTTTCGGCTTAAGTTATCTGGCTAGCTGGGAAAACTCCATCCTGCTTTGTGAAATCACCCCCCACAACACTACTGTTTATGAGTGATGACTTGGCAGCGTGATCTGACGATGGTATTGACAAGAGTTTTGAATAAATATTTCCTTAAATCTGTAAATAATCAATTATTAAACCGGTGATGATTAGCAAAAGAATATTAATCCTCTCACAGATGTTAGGCCTTGATTTGCCTGCATAAGGGATTTTGGACATTGAAGCTTTAGAAGCTTCCAGAAGCCTGTGAGCATTTGCTGACACAGTAAAAAAAAGAGGGCAAACTGACCCTCACAGAGCAGAGTAAGATGATGAGAACCTGTTGAAACCAGTTTTTGGAGTCAGTCCATAATGCCATAGTTAAAGTAACAGCCTTGAGAGGATGGAACGGCTTGGTACAGCCAAGCTAAGAAACTTTTTTTTAAAAAATGAGTTTGAATTTAATGGGGACTAAGATGATATGAAATTGTGTAAAAAGGGAGGGGTGATTGCTTCATCACCCCAAACAGAATATAAAAAAGGATGTTTCGTGATGATCCTTGCGTTGTGGTTGTCCGGGAACCATCTTGCCACTTTAAGCTCAATAAAGAAGAAGACTTTTTCCTTCCTTCCACAAGAACTCAGCGGCTGAAGTCTTTTTATTCCTTTTTTCCTTTTTACCTTTTACTTTCATTTTTTATTCTTATTGAAGTGACTAGACTATATTTAGAAATCAAAACCATAGCATAGAATAAATTAGAGGTACCCTTCTATGTTTGGACCTTGGGCAAGGAGGGGCAGCTCCTGGTGCCGACAGTATGGTGAAGAAGATCTAGGAAAAGCCTAAGAGGAAAACGAGAATTGGTTTATTCTTTGTATATTCACTGTGTTCTTCTCTCTGTTCCAGCAGTGGCACACAGAACCAACCGCCATCTTCACCCACAACCCCCTGCTGCAGCACCCATCGCCGGCCCACCGTCCTGAGAGTGGTCAATAAAGCGGGAACAAACAAAGGCAGGCAGTTCTACACCTGCTCCTTACCCAGAGGATCCCAGTGTGACTTCTTTGAGGTGAAAATCTAGCACATTAATACTTAAAATATATAATATACATGAAAATCTGTTATGCTTCATAGTACAAACACACAACCATGCATATGTTTAGATTTATTTTATATACAGTACACAAGTTATACCGTATAAATTTAATGACTAAATAACTTAATAAACTTTATATCATTGAAAACGTTGATTCCAAATGTTTAAGCTGTAGTGTTAATATACACTCACATTCAAAAATTTTGGAATTACTTATAATAATTGCTGTTTTATTCAATAATAACTTACACAGCGTAGAGTGAAATACTATGATCTAAATTGCATTATTGAGTATTTTATTCAGTTTTGGGATGATAAAGTTAGTCAATGATAAATAATATGCTGTTATTAACTATAGTCATTTCTTGATGAGTTACTTTTCAAATATAAGGCATTCTGAATATTAATTTCATTCTTCCTTCTCTGTTCATCATTCTGGACACATTTAACATTTATCATTTCTTAGCTTCCTACTAATTAGTTAAAAACCTGTTAAGTTAGTAGCTTCATATTAGAATAATTTTATAAAAGTATCTTCAACAATTTTATTTCATTATTGAAAACTGCAATTCCAGACTTTGAAACGGTGTAATAATGAATAAAATAAAAGGAATGATAGAATGTTTTTCAATATATTGTGTATATTAGTAAACATATTTTATATTAATAGAAAGTTTAAAATGACAATAAAACAATACTGTGCTAAAGTCTCAGTCCAGCCAAGTAAATAGTTTAACACTATTTATCTAAGCACTGAGTGTGATTTTGCCAGTAAAAACACTGTATATCTTTAGAATAAGCACAAATAAATGTAAATGCCGTAAAACAAAATGATTTTCTAGTTTCTTAATCTAACCGTTACATGCATTTGTCAGCATTTTGCTACATTTAACTTAATGAAGGATTGATGAGCTCAATCAGGTCTTGCTGTTTTACTGTAATTCTGTAATTGTGTTTTGTATCAGTGGGCAGATCTTCACTTCCCTCTGTGTCACCACGCCAAACGCACCTTGGTGAGGACCGTTCTGAAATTGGGACCCAACAACGGCCGAAACTTTTACGTGTGTCCACTCAAACAGGGTCAGCAGTGTGACTTCTTCCAGTGGGTTTAAAACAGCCCTGAGCCCAGCGGTCTGCCTGGACCCTAAACCAGTCAAACCCATATAAATCACGCACATCACACAATCACACAATGTTGTCGTCATTTTTAAATGTCTTTTAAATATGTTAACATAAAGAGTTATTAGAAATTCTGATGTACTCCTGCAGTAATGGCCCAACTTTGAGGGCCACAAAGACAAAACTTTACATAGAATTTAGGTAGGGTTTATGTATTTTACAATATTACACTATATCATGTTACAAAAATACTTCCAAACTTCAATTTGTATCATGTTATAAGCTATATATGGTATATAAATGTAGCCATTTGCAAAAGATTGAGTGTCCCTGGTCAAACTGCATGTTTTGTTGATTTTCTAAGTGAAAATAAGACACATCCTCCACGGAGAACACACTTATCCATGGTTAATGTACAATTAAAAAAAAATATATATATATATATAATGTGTGTGTGAATAAAAAAATAAATAAATAAAATGTGGACTGTGCAAAACCTATGGCACTTATTTTTTTTCCCCAAATACGTTAAGCTCAGCAAATACAAAAACCATGCACTAGCATTTTCAGGAAAGTGTGTTCTCTGTAGAGGATGCATTAACTTATTTTCAGAAAATTATTTTTTTAGTAAATCATCAAAACATCTAATTTGACCTGGGACTGTTCGCATAACTTTCTAGTGAAACAAATCTTTCTGGGCAAACTTTGTGCAGCCCTGTACTAGTGGCTTTGTATTGTTCCTGTTGATTGTCAAACAAAGACAATATCCAGTTGAGTTTGGAAAAAGATTAGTTTATTTCAAACATGTACCCAAATACTTGTAAAACATGTATACTGCAGTAATAAAAACAATACAATAATCTGTTATGAATGCACTTCCATGTACCTGGACATGCCCCAGTTATTATTCACAATCACATTTTCTTTAGTGCAGATGTATGGAGTGATTAGGACTAAAAGCAGTACACCTTCTCCTGGACGGGTTTGTTGGTCTGTGAGTTGGACACCATAAAACGGAACTCTGTGAACCCAGGACTTTTGTTGCAAGCAGCACCTTCAATAAAGAAATATTTTGGATTATTTTCAGTGCTGTAACATGAAAAGCAAGCAAACTGCTTTAATAATTTCAATACATGAAAAATGATGCTGAAATAAATTAATATAAAGTCAATAGAATAATAGCACTATCCCTTTAAACACTACAAAAGTGTTCTAACTCACCATATCCCCCAGTTGTGTTGGCACAGATGAGTGCCCCAAAGAAGTCTGGGTGGTGCTTCTTGATCCTGGAGATGGCTTTCTTACAGGCAGTAGAGGGGTCATCCCCACCTCTCATCAGCTCCACAGCTAAAAAACTACAAATAATAACAGCAGGTTAAAAAAAAAAAGTGTTTCTTCTGAAATTAAGGGTATTAATAGTGAGTTTGTCCACCTTTGCTGCAGTAACAGCCTCTGCTTTTCCGGGAAGGCTTTACACTAGATGTTGGAACATTGCTGTGGGGATTTGATTGAACATTAGTGAGGTCAGGTACTGATGTTGGATGGTCAGTTCTGAATCACAAACCCATCCCAAAAGTACTGAAACAGTTCCATCACTCCAGATGCTGGAGTCCAGAGTGTCCCATTCTTTTTGTCAGTGCTTTTTCTAAGGGGGTTATTGATTAGAAAAGCTGTCTGGATACTTTTGGACAGCCATTACTTAGAGTGGAGGCTGGTAATGAATCTTTGTTGAGTTTGAGTTTCACTGCAGTTATCAGGACTCAAAGCAAAAGTTTTGTGTCTGAAGTTTATTTAGTTTTAGTATTACTTGTTAGCTATTTTAACCTCGCAGCTCCAGTGCAAAACTAAAGACAACTTCAGACACCAAACATGTCACAGCTGTTTCCATTTGGGATAAGGGGG
>JAILXH010074595.1:1279-12149 GCA_023558415.1 Piaractus mesopotamicus | reverse complement strand
TTTTTTTTTAACAAGAACAGTCTGCACCATGTCAAAATGTTTATGTTTTCCCTCATTATAGTGATATTTGGTCACAAATGGAGTATCTTATTAATTAGTTTAGATGCTTTAAGCTGCACTCACTGCTAACAGAGTTATGCACAATATAACACAATTATGCACAATCTCCTTAGAAAAGCACTGACCAATAAAATGGGAGCAGCTGCACATGGGCTTAAGGCCACTATGCCCAATGCCAAGCATTGCTAGAGGGGTATAAAGCCCTCCAGCACTGGGCTGTGGAGCAGTGGAACTGTGTTCTTTGGAGTGATGGAGCTCCATCAAATATCTTTGGGATAAGCCGGAGTGATCCAGAACTAATCATCCAACATCAGTACCTGACCTCACTAAGGCTCTCGAGGCTTCAATTAAATCCTCACAGCAATGTTGCAACTTTTAGTATAAAGCCTTCTTTAGTGTAAAGGCTGTTACTGCAGAAAAGAGGCTGCAAACTTCCTATTGATACCACTGATTTCAGAAGAATGAATGAGCTGAATAAGGTTTTTACAAAGTTCTGGACTTATAGTGGCCACACATACACACACAGAGCACAGCTTTCCAGGTTATTGTGCTTAAACATCGAGTCTAGTGGATACAGTAGGGGGCCAGTGAAGCCGGAAGCGGCCGGGGCAGTCTGAGCAGTGAATGATAATGAAAGTCCCCAGCATTTTCCCTTGGGCGCTCGCAGTCTTCATTGTGTATGGCAAAGCAAGCCTGTTCTCCCTCCTTCCTCCTTTCCCCCCTTTTCTCCAGCTGCAATGTGCTCTGATTGCACCCAGCGGGGTACAAGTAAGTGACTATTGTCCAATGGAGTGAGTCCATTAGTGCAAGGCAGCGAGACACAAACCAATAACATGAGGCGCGGGAGAGGAGGCGCTGGAACATTAAGCAGTAGAGCAAATGCACTGACTAAAAGGTGTGAAGCAGTTTTACATAAAAAAGAAGAAAACAAAAACAAGCTTAAGTGAAGTTTTAGCTCCTAACTTAAAGCTAAGGGTAGAAAGTGGAACCGAGATAATCAAGACTATGTCCCATGAACTAAAGTGTAGCGCCAATAGTGAATCACCACCCCTGGTTACTATCGCCACCACTGTAAAGAAATCAGAGTCAGTAAGGTTCTCTACAATGAACCATCTTGCATCAAACCACTATGAACGTCTTTATTTACAACTTGGTGACTGGACTATACCGACCTTCCTCTTTAATCCTAGACTGAACATGGATCTTCAGTGGTGATTTATCACTGGCATTATAGTCTAAGCTTCCATAACTGGGAAACTGTGGTGTAATCTTTTGTATTAACTCCTTTGAGCTAGAGCTGGGCGATATGGCCAAAAATGTTATCACGATAAACAAAATTCATATCGTTCGATATCGATACATATCGCGATAAATGTCAAATCATTATTTCTTTTGCAAGTTTGAAGGCCTGATTTCTTGCTCCTGGGTGGTTAATGCTGTTTTAAACTATCCTTTATGGTCGGAACACGACAAACACTCACCAAACAGTGTAACATTTCACCAATCTGTCATGGGAGAGTACATAAAAGACTTTTACTCAGAAACTTAGCAGTACTTTAGGGATCGAGTTTGAACACGAGTAGGAATCAAAATGTCGTTACACTTGACTCAGCAATTTACCTGCATGAGACATCAGTATAATTCACCCCCCAAAATGATCAGGAGAGCTTGTTTGAACAGAAGGCGATACATTACTGGGAAAACAATGGATTCTTGATTACAGCCAGTGAAGCTGAACGTTTCTGCAATGCTTTCATTTTTACACTGTTGAGTTTTCAGGGCTGTGAGACAAAAATATCAACCGAGTTTATTTTGCACATGATTGTAGAAGCATTATGCTCGAGAGAAGCATCAAAATCTGCCGCTAGAGTGAGAATGACTGCTACGCAGCGTGACCGGCAAAGTAGAACGTTTCAAACTTACTATAAAAGTTTTGAAAGCTCCCCCCTTTTCTGACAAGTCACCATTTTGGAGCTCTGTTCTGTTCCCACAGTGATGATATACAGAAACGTGGTTCAAGATGCTTCACAAGAAGTGTGTAAGCATAAATGAACATGAGCAGTGATGGAAAATAGGCAGGGCTGTTAGTGGACTACCATGCATATAATCATATATCAAGTATAATCGTAGTGTCTTACATTGTAAGCCTAAATAAGTTCACATAACTTGAAGAAACTGAGCTAACCTGTTGCCTGAAATAAAGTAAAGCATTGGTGAACAAAGTTTAATGTACTTAAGATACTAAACACTGCATGTTAAAATACCTAAAATTTTTGTGCTAGATTAATGTAAATGTGTGTTTGAGCAACTCGTAATTCTAACTTTTTGAAGAACAGTTTAATTATACAGTTCATTGGGTAAAACTTTCTCCGATTAAGTGATGTTGACCACTGCCAAACACTGAAGGGTTAACCCTTAGTGTGAATGTGGTCACCCACCAGCACAGACTCACATTTAGCAGCAGAAAGGATAACTTGTCCTTTTAGCCAACAACACAAGGTCAGGCAGCTGAATAAAGCATCGTTGCTGCCCAAAGAAAACCATGTATCTCAATTTTTGCCATTTTTTATTTTTCTACATCATTTCAACACACTAGCTGTCCTTTTACATCATGTAAAAATTTCATGATGAATGGATCAATAGAAATTCTCTAAAATCACTTAATAAAATCTCTTCACATTGATTTACACTGAAAGGTAAGAGTGTTTTTGCCCTCTCCTGTAAAGTTACTATTTTGTACATGTTTTTCTTTGGACAGCAACGATATATGACAAGCAAACGACTGAGCAAAGGCAGCCTGGGTGGATTGAAAACACGTTGATGATGAGTAACACAAATGGAAAGAAACACCCAATATGCGAGTAGATGGAGCCCGGAGCCAATGGGAAAGAAAGAAGTTTTACCCGACAAGACTGTGTTAACAAAACAAACATGTCACTGTATTTCAGTTAAACAACAAAGCTTACTTAGTTTCACTCAGCGATGCACCTTTGTTGAGTAACTTCAATAAGAGAGAAACGTGCCGTTTCATTTTTGAAGGTGGTGGTTTCAAAGCTGCTGCGGCAACAGACTAAACTAAATTGCAATAAATTGATTCAACTCAAAAATACCATTTGAGTGTAAGAAAGCATCAAAAACTTTCTCTTAACTTAAAATAGTTGAGTAATATGTGGGACATACTCAGTTTTATGTACAACAGACTTAATTTACTTAGTTAAAATGTGGGATTACAGTGTAGTTTATCGATTTATACATTAAATTCACTTTCCAGCTGATATTTGTTCTAATGGGCCTAGATTTTAACCCAGATTTAGACATGCATCAATCGACTGATTTAATATTTTAACACTGCTGGGGTGTCAGTGGGACACAATCCACCAAATACACACCAAGAATTTCTCAACATGTATTCAGCAGTTAATCATTCCGAAGGGAAAAATGCAGCCTGCAAGACTTACACAGATCCACTAAGATCTTTGTTTTCTTCATCTTATATTCTTTCTGAAAAGGCCTCAACATTTGAAAAGAGGAGGGGGAAACTGTGATATGCAATACCCACCACATTTTTCATCACTGTTTGCGTCCTTGATTCAGCTTTGTCCACTTCAATGTGGTCAGTCAGTCACTGTGTCAGTCATGAAGGCTGCCAATGTGGAATCAATTCTTATGAACTCACATGTCCATCACATTTTCAAGGAAAAAGGTCTATTTGTCACTGAAGGTGCACTGAGCAAAGCCCTGATTGTTTACCCATGTATTCCTAACCTTGCCTCTGATTTCCTTCTTCTTTCTTCACTTTTTTCTCATTTTAAGGCCACATATCTAGTGTTTTTCTTGTATTTTGATATTTGTGTTGAACCAAAATCAGTCATTATTTGAAAATGTACACCTACAACATCCCTGATGTCAACAATGCATTTAAATAGAAACAAATGCAGAAAAAACATAAAAGTTTAAAGTAAGATAAGACAATTGGGAAACATACGAGGAAATGGGTCGTAGCATCGACGTAGAGTAAGACACACCACTAGACACGCCATAGACTTCTACTCTGTGGTAGACACAACCCCCTCTGATTAACCCCACTTCCCAGCACAAAACAACACAATAAAGACACACACATACTTTCACACCAACAAACAGTGACATTAACAACAACAAAGAAATCCTTTTTTAGGAGGGGTCTACTATGAGCCATGGTCACATGGCCAGGCCTCCCAAGCTCCTCTGACACAGTGCTGCCGGTAGCGGGTAAATACATTACTTGTAAATACCATCTGAAAAACTCGAGAAGGGTCTGGCTTCAGACATGCACTCTCAGCCTGACATGCACCGCCAGCCTGTTGATGACATCAGTGCCGCTCTGCCACGACAGTTTTTGTCAGTTTTATGAGGAAAAACAGCGAAACACGTACTGTTGGGCAACAAGAACTACACTGAATGTATATTAATGTTGCCATACTGATAATACGGTAATTAAATACGGAAACTTTCAAAATAAAACCTACCACGACGATAAGACGTAATGTCGGGTTTATTCGCAGAAAAAACAAAAAGGCTACTGAAACTCATGAAAGCCATGCTGAGGACGATTAGAGCCAGTTATCGAAAAATGTAATATTGATTAAAATAGAACTTATTAAGGATTCTAGGAGGTTGTGACAACGTACAGTCAATGTAGTACCGATTACTTTTGCTATCTCGTCAATGTTGTCACAACCTCCTAGAAAGTTGTCCGACAACGTTGTCATAAGTTTCTGAGGAATTACATTTCAGGAGTGACAATGTAGAAAAGCACCAAGCAGACGACGCTGTGGGAACCAAAACAGGACGTTGTCACAACATAACTGTGTTTGCAGGGCTGTTGGGAATAAAACCTGATGGTTTTGCTTCCTAATGGGAATTGGCTTGATGGTTGCCGTTAGAGGCCATTAGGAAACGATCAAATGTATCTGGAATCAGTCCCAAAACACCTCATTAAATGATCAGAATCTTTTACACTGTGTTATCAACCCATCAGGAAAACACAGAATACCATTAGCGACTACTGAAAAACCACCAGGAACCAACAGACACTTTCAATGGGTTCTATGATTTTTTTCAACAGGGAGGCACATTGAATGTAACTCTCTAGCCGTGTTAGAGATGAAAAATGGACTAAGTGATGATATCGCATGTGCATGTGCACGTGATGTCACTGGGGCTGAGAGTGCATCTGGCTGAGAGTGCATGTCCGCAGCCAGACTCTATTGAAAAACTCTGAAATGTGAAGTCTTTGCCATTTTGGCATATTTCCCTTTTATGGAAAGCATATGAAGACGCATCTCATCGAGCAAAAGTCCCACCTCACACTCACCCAGCCTTCATACTTTTACTGTTGCAGCTGCCGTTTCATATGCAGACTTATCTGATAAACAGGACAGTAAAAACAGTGATGTAATGTCAGACGTTGCAAAGATTAAACTTGTTCGTTGTGACTGATTGTGCAGACTCTTTTACATTGATGTTAACGAGCTCTCTATGGGTTATTTGGATCATAATATCAGTCATTATTTATTTTTATGTGGCCATATAGATTGTTATCCCTTAGAATTAAACAGGCTGGTTTTGTTACTGTACACTCTTAAAACAGATGGTTCTTCAAGGGTTCTGTGTTAAAAACAGTGGTTCTATATAGAACCGTGGAGACATAAAGAGACATCTGCATGCTTGTTGGGTTCTTTGCATGGTGAAATGGTTCTTCAGATTGATGAAAAATGTGTTACATATAACTTTTTTGAAAAAGGGTTCTATAGAGCACCAAGAAGGGTTCTGCTACTGTTACAATTTCAAGTTTGTTATGAAAGAGGAACACTTTTTTGGGGTTATCAAAAATAATCACAGCATTTTTTTTCCCCCGTTAAAATTTAGTTAATCTGGCAAACCATGTCAATAGTCACCCAAATCTTTCTCTGAATACCATTTTTTCTATAAATCTCCAAAATTTCTCTTGCAGTCTTGTGAATGCACTTTAAGGCACAGTATAGCCATTTTACACGTGATCTACCGAATTCGAGCTCTTTGCATGCACACACAGCAAGCAGGCATACAGGCGCTACAGATAACGTTCACAACTCCTGTTGATTCTTTTTGGAAATAACTGTTAATCTTTCATTTTCGACTAAAAAAAAGAAACAACATGACAGAAACAACAGAAATCATACATGCAATCTAGCATCCATTTGCCTGCGTGTTAATAGGGGTCAAATGCCCACTGTGTTCAGCTTCATGGTGAAGTTTTACTCATTTCTATAGTTCATATTGTCACGCTGTGTCCTCAATCACAATGACAAGTCTGCTGGAGCTTAATGAAGACCTGGATGCAGGTTGAGAAAGATTTGGGTGACTATTAACTTATAGTGTTAGCAACGTGAGCCTCATAGCTCTATTTTAAAACTAAAAAAAAGCTAAATTTACGCACCAAACATGTCTCGGCTGATCAACTACATCTGAGATAGTCATAGAAAAATGTGTAGATTTATCACTGAACTATTTCTTTAAGTAGTAGGCTGTGTTCACATTACCAAGCTGAAGTGGCTCAAATCAGTTTTTTTTTTTATATATATATGACACAGATATGACATCTTCAGAGCTGCATGAACAAGCAAATCTGATCTTTTCAAATCAGACCTGAGCGCTTCCAAATGTGGTCCTGTGTTCATATTAAATGACAGATGTGATAGAGAGATAATAATAGAAAGATTAGATCTGAGCAAAAATCTGAAGTGAGCAATGAGGCTTGTAAAGTGAACGTAGCTAAATGGACTCGTGTATGAGTTTTCTGACACTATATGGCAATATTACCTATAAAAATATATCTTGTATAGCTAAAAACAGCAGCGTTGCAGAGCAGCCACGCTGTATTTTGTCCATACTTTAGTCAGGAACTACGTAAGCACAGCCTTGACTGTGGCTGACCTCAAACTTTTATTGACCTGCTGGCCATATGCCAGTGCTCAGCACTGCAACATGCTGAAAGGTGGATGCTAAAGGGAACATTTATCAAATGTGGCAGAATGTGTCACTGTAGCTGTGTCACTGTCACTATGTAAGCCTAAATTAGAAGCGCATTTATCAATGACCATTATGCAAATGAATACTGCTACACGCATACCTGCACAACTGATCACAAACGCAGACAAGCAAATCCCATGAGCGGGCACAGAGTTCTGGGGAGCGAACCAAATTAATCTAGCGTATTATTTGGGATGCTGCCCACTGAAAATTCATGGGGTTTCATTTACAAGTCATCTAAAAATGTAGTTATTCTGGTTCCAATGAGAAACAGATATTGATACATCAAAATAAAACAAAAGCATTTGTCACTTCATGCAGATAGAGCTTCGTGTTTTATGGTGATCACTGTAGTCTTTGAAAATAGGCTATTATATGCGATTGTTTGATTAATTGGTTGATGTGAGGACCCATTAATTATCACCATCCAAACAGCTCTGTAGCACCTGATGGATGAAAACTCAAGAACGGTCCATTAATTAACTATAAATTACACCCTATATTTTCAAACCTCCTCTTTATGTTTTCCACACTGACATTAACACTTTCTGGGTTATATAACAGACAGAAATTCTAGTCTTGAAACAGTAAGCAAAGCTCCACTATGCTGCATTTTAACCCTCTGATTGCTGTTTGACTTAAGACCCTCTCACACATGCACTTTATGTGGGAATTAAACAGAAAGGGAATAATAGAAATGGTCCAAAATGACACTGAATAAAATCTTACTACATTAACCTCCGTTAAAAGTTAAGAATGTTCTTCCTTCTCCTGACAAGTTACCGTTTTCCAGATCCAATGTTTTGTTCCGACAGCCACGATAGACAAAGGATTGGCAAAACACACTTGTATTTAAAGCTAAATAAATGTGAAAAAACACTATAATTTACACAATGAGTAACGCTAATGCGAAAGCTCTGCAGTGAACTACCTGACTCTGTGCCACGACACCATGCAGATGTTGACAGCAGACAGAGGGACCCTTTGGTTTTTCCCTCCAGATGCTAATGTGGCTAATTGCATTCTCGGGGAAGCCCAAGCACGGACACCACATGGACGGGGCTGTGAGTGGACTGCTGATGCTGCCGGTGTTTACCACCTCTGACCTGTAGCGGCTGTGTGTTTGGAGGCAGGGGGGCAGATAAAAAGGTGGTCCTGTGTCTCAGCACCCTGAGGGCAGGCAAAGGACACTTCCCAAAGCCACTTACAGCTAATTCAATGCTTTATCCTTCCTTTCCGCCACCGAGGCTGCAGCTCTATCAGCGGCTTTGCTTCCGCATGAATAAAGCAATGAAAAAGAGAAGGAGAACGGCAGCAATAATCCATGCATATGAGATGGAGCAAGAACAGGCCATTAGCATAGGTAGAGTGAGAGAGAAAGAGAGAGAGAATGAGAGAGGCTGAAGGAAGGATGATGGGGAGAAAAAATGAACCCTTAGGCTCCTAGAACCCAGTTATGACTGGCAATAACATAAGCACGGTGGAATTTTATATCAATAATTTCTCACTTGTAGATCATTGAAACAGGCAGAGATAATATGTTGGAAGTGCAGATTCCAAACTTTCAATCCATGTTATGTTTGTATTTGCAAGTAAAAAAACACAATATTTTATTATGATTTGCATTTTTCATGTTTTTATTTTATTTTATTTATTTTTTCTTATTTCTTGACAAAGTCTAGGCTCAAACCTGTCCAAACAAAATGTAAATCCAGTGTAAATGTAATATGTAGTATGGCCAAAAATCGGTAACACTTTATTTGCATAGTCCACTTTAGATGCTTTGTAGAGACTTAATTTCCTTTCGAGTTACATTCAACTAAATATCTACTAAATTGACCATAATTTTCCTAAAGCCAACCCTCATCTTAGTCCTTAGTCCTTAACCCTGGTCCAAATCCGAACCCTAACCCCACCAATGTTTAGAATCAACTGAGTTTCAACAGATAGTTTGTTAACAGTTTGAACATCTGAAGATAATCTGTAGGGGACTATCTATAGTGGATTATGCAAATAAAGTGAGACCCAAAAATTCATATCACTGTGTAATTGAGATGTCTGTTTCAGTACATATCACAGTATGCATATATTTTCAAACAAAACACTTTTAGACGCTTAAGTAAATCCAGTTTTGTAGGTTAACAGTGACTTATAATTGATATTAAATGAATCTTTTAATAAGAAACATTTTAAACAACCAAAGCAAATCTGAATTTTTTTTATTGTGCAAAATAGTAAAAAACTGAACAACATACTATGTCAGTACTGCTGTCTAGCACTTGCTCCGTAGGCCTGGCAAAAACAGCTAAATGTTGTTTCACATCAGAATTTCTACAAAGATGGCTTCTTACCAAGCAATTTTTTGTTCAAATTTTTTGTTCCATCTTAAATAGAGCAGTTCTGGCTCCTGCACAGGTGCTTGATGTAACTGTTGCACCATTTAATGTGGAATGGGTGTTGTGGTTCACTGTGGTCACCATGCGCCCTGGGACACGTTATCACCAGTATTGTTAGGCTGCGAGCAGGAAAGAAGCTTTGGGTTCCCCTTCAAGTAATGTCGCACATCCAGAAGTTCAAGTGCTGTCGATCATCGCTAAGTAATGAAGATATTCACATATTTACAGCAGTGATGGAGATTTTAAAACAAAACTCGTTCTTAAGGTGACTCCATTAGCTCCTCAGCTAATATCCAGGAGCCACTCGTGCTCACAAGTCTAAACATCAATCTGAAGCAACTGAATGTGTCCGGCGGCCACAAGGCCAAACAGACTACACACTAGACCTTGAGCCCACTCTTTTTACGCCCCCCCCAAGCAACCCCTATTGTCTGGCCTTATTGTCTAAGACCTGCCCTAATTGAGGCTGGAACACACCAGTACAGATTACAGGGTTGGCAATACAACATTGGCTTACCACCGACCCATAACAAATGCATATGCAACAACAACAATATTTACCTGGTCATTTCTCATTTCTATACTTTAAGCACAGCGATATCTTTTTTTGTCTTTACAGGCTTTACTCTGGCTTTGCTCCGGCTTTGCTCCCCCCCCCACTACAGGATAGCTGTGACATCACCCAGCTCATATAAGAGGACAGAGACCCCTGTGCCACCATTTCCCTGGAATCAAGGTAAGTGTACACATTTATTAATCTCTTACAATGTCTCTCTCTGTTGAGGTGTAATGTCTTAGACAGTCCTGGCCACTGACATCATCACAATGGGAAATTCAAACAAGAAGCCAACTTCAGCTTCGTCAAGTTTCTTGAGTCATTCATGTCATACGTGCGTCCTGCACACTCGCCCCTCCGACCCTCGGACACTGCTGGAATCCGAAAAATATGACAGTCATCCACGCCTCAGCACCAGCTGGTCCGTGACTTTTTTCACACACGAGGCCTCGACTGCACTGTTGTCTGATGCAGCTGACCGAGTCAGGCTGCTTCTCAGGCGATATGAGAGGAAACAGCAGCACAGAAATCGTTCTGGTGTCCATGATGGGCTAATGCTAACCCTAAAAGACCAGCCAATGAAAAACAATGTGAACTGCTTCAAATGCAACTGACTAGACAGCGGGAGGTGATCAAGGGTCTGCTGCATTTTCATTTACATGCCAAGGAATCGTCCCTGGCTCAGCTATTCATAATTAATTATGTCACGTTAATTAGTACAGCAAAATAATTCCATCAACTCAGGACCTTTGCAGGTTAAAGGGGAATTACGCTTATTTTTTTATTTATTTTAATGATTTATGAA
>JAILXH010074567.1:4960-36462 GCA_023558415.1 Piaractus mesopotamicus | reverse complement strand
AGCAGATAAAGCTAAATAAAATACAGGTCCATGTTGGATTGAGTATAACGATGAAACTTGATTAAAAAAAAAAAAACCATATTATGGAAAATGAATTTTCAGTGCTTTTTGTTTAAATTAAAGAGTTTACTGTAGTAAAAACATGCCATTCACTCCCTAGTTCATACAGTCAATTTGGGAAGTAAGCTTTAAAAATAGCCCATTTTTAATTCATCATGTGATATCACAGCCATGAACACACTTACACATGACCACCTATTTAGCCTACAGGAGTTTAGCTCCCGCTTTCACACTGCCATTCTTAAGTTTTTGTCCCTAAACAGGTTTTAGTCACGTACACTTATGAGTAACACATGACGAAAATACATTATGAAAAGTTTAAAATAAAAGTCCAAAATGAAAAGTTTTTAAAGACATTGATTGATGAATAATTTAGTTAAAAGTGAAATTTTGGATAGCTTGTTAATTAGCATATTTGTTTTTTGTTGATTAGATCGTAAATGCCACTGTTACTTAAAGATAACAGGTGCTGCATATAGAGTTTTATTCAGTCTCCAGTTGATTTTGGTTGGGTTCAGATCAAGATCAGACAGAGTTGGGTTTAGGTTCAGAACTCAGTGCTGAGTCAGGTCTAATTAAAACTACACATTTCATAGTCTTCCAAAGGATCCAAGCATCCGAAAGGAAGTGACTGAAGTTTATTTTTCCAAGGTCCCCGAGCATTTCAGTTTAAATTTAACAGTTTATTCCAAATTTCAGCCCAGACTGCTTTTTGAATAAGGCACAATATACAGTAGCCAATATGAGCAGAGGTTGTTTACATATGAGTTTCAAAGACCGTTACAAAAACAACTTGTATTTAGTGCATACAATGATACAAGTGACAAGTCAGATAAAAAATAAATGTAAAATATGACCCCTTTTAACTATAATAACAGTAAGGGAATCAATAATGATAATGATATTCAGGATAATGAATAATATTCCATGGCTATGACAAACTACTGCCTAAAATTCTTGCCAACATGTGATAAACCATATGCTTTTGCACACTGAGCCGGTAATAAAAAGAAAACATCATTTTGAACTTGAGAATAGTCGGTCCTGTGTTTTAGCACACATACAGCGCCCTTGTTTGTGTCCTCATTCACTTCACTTGAAAAAATTTCAGGACTTTGACATAAGCAAAATGTTTAATAGTAGAAGTCATGAGGCCTAGGGTTTATGTTAGTCATTTTCTAATAGTTTTGTTATGTAATAGACTGAAATTACACTAATATTACATTGTAATGAGTATTAATCATGCAAATTGAAGTATGTTCAGTAATATAGGTAATGGAGATCTGTCGTTTTTTTTTTCAAGTTACCCTGTTACTCACATCTCCCCACTTAACATTCAGAATGTACAGTACATTGCAGTTCATTGATGCATTGATTTTTCTAAAAATATGAAATTATAATGTGGTCCTCAGTTATTTTCCATTTCATGGGCTTTTTCTGTGAGTTACGTAAGGTCTTTTCTCCTTGTTGCACAGATCTCACTCCTGAGCCTTCTGCCTTTGACTGTAGTCATTGCGTGGATGCTGAGAAGCTACCCACAAGGTTGAAATTCTTATTTATGGTCAGTGCATGTTGTCCAGAACCTTATTTATGTTTGTTTTTTTGCTTTTCTCCCAACCGTATTTCTTTATAATTCTAGCAAAAATGTGAAGATCAAGGTCTTACAAAGTCAGATGGAAATTAAACCACATATGTACATATCGACATTCTTCAAATATTCTGTCTCTACTGCTTACTGCTACATTAAATGAGGCTTTAGTTCAGTTAGTATATTAAGGTAGTAGAACATTCCCTTCGATTATCAGAGTATTATATAGTAAAAACTGATAGGATTCAAAAGTACTTAACCCCTTAAATGACCATGGCAAACCAGTGGGCCCAAAGTTTTATTACACACTTCTATAACCTAAGAATAGCTCAATCAGTTTGCACTGAAGTCACTGTAGTTACTGAATAATAAGCCTTAGCTTGTAATAATCTTGGGATTTTAAGGATTTCATTGTTTGACTTTTCATGAAGTTGTTTAACATCATAGCCAGTATGAAAACAGTCTTGATGAAGGCTGTTCATTTGCAGTAGGTATTTTTGACTACTCACAGAACCAGTACCCTGAGAAGCAGGCATATCTGATATTTTTAAGTTGTAACAGAACCACATAACCATCACATAACTTTGAGAAAGAACACTCTGCATTACTGCTCCTGTAGTGTTACTTGACTATCATCATATTCAGTATTCATTATTTGTTATATTTGACCTTGGTTTTAAACCAAAGTTTATAGCTAGGCAAAGCAATTATTCACAAATTTTATGTATGTTATATTACAAACTTCTCAAAAAGCCTACAAAAATGTGAACAAAAATGGAATCTGGAAACCATGTTTTCATTTATCAAACCAGGAAAATTGTTTAGCCACTTAATTTTTAGCAACAGAAGCTACCCTTTCAGATGAGCTAATGCTAAAGCCAACACTGGAGCTAGTGAGAAAACATTATTTATCATTAGACATCATATGAAAATAATTTTTAGCAAGTACAGTAACTGTCATTGCAGGTTTGCTCTACCTTCGTTTGATGATGGAAGGAACATTTAGAGACAATCATGACTGGCTGAGAAGCAAGCCAAGTTATAATTTTGCAATGTCAATTCCTGTGTAACTTCTGAGAGGGCCCTTACCCTCCAGATCTATCTATCTGTAGCTCATATATGGGTCCCATTATGTCAACATTTTTGTGTTTGTGCCATATCACACTCTTATATTTAAGAGAGGACAGCCTGTATTTTTATAACAAAAGCAAGAGTATTGCTAGAATTTCCAGTGCAAAGTATCTTGCTTGAATATGAGCAGATTATTGCATCTAAACCATTTTTAGGGCCATATGAAGATATTTAGAATACTGTCCATGATTGCAGGGAAGTTTGCGGTTCAAGAAGAGAAAACATGGCTGTTTTATGACCTCTAAGTGAAATGTGTTTGACGGAAGCTAAATAAATTAAACATAGCGGATTTTGCTGCTGAGTTTGGTATGTGTTTGCTGTGCAGATGGAATAAGAATAAACACTGCTTAAGGGAAATTGCAACAGGTCTTTATATGGAACAACTACTGAACAGTATTTAATGAATGAGTGACTTGTCAAAAAGAGTAAGTGGGTAGCTTAAGATGCATTTAAAGTGTGAGTTGTTTTAAAAGGCAAGCTTTGTGCTCCCCCAGGCACCACAGCAGTACCATGGCACCCAGTGATTTATACAGTCTAAAACTATAACACAGTTCGTTAGTTTTCTTCAGAAACAGGAGAAACTAGATTCAGTAGGCAGTATTCGTGATCTGTTAAATCCATCATATTGTTATAGATATTCCAAGTCCAGCACAGTTGTTGATTTACCTACTCAAACACACCTGATTTAACTCATCTGTTAATTGACAGGTTTAGTGGGTGTGTTTGAGTAGGGTAACTACAAACCTGGGCTGTAGAGATGATCTAGATAATGATAAAACATTCTTTAAACCACATACTCTTTTTAAACATGGTCTCTAGAACTGTGCCAGTTTTAATTTTTATGCAGATTTATAGCTATGGTTTTAGCCATACATTTATAACATTAATTAAACTGCATTCTGTCATTTAAGCAGTACGTTATGGGTCAGACCCTACCTCTGGTTACAAGAGGCCAAAAAATAGATTCATGCTTTTTTATCACCTTGACTATTGTTAATGCACTGGTCACAGGATTTTTTGCAATCACAAAAAACAAAATACACTTGAACAGAATGTAGCAGGTAGAATATTAACCAATACTAAGAAATAAGATCATATTCATAGGATGGAAATGTGATCAAAAATAGTTTTACCTGCCATCTCCCCATTTAGGTTCTGCATGGCTTTTCCTAACTTTCAGTAACTTTACAATCTTGTTTTACATACTTCAATATGTGTTTGGTAACTGGCTTGTGAGATTGGCAGGGGAGGTAGGGGAAACACTTGTTTATATGTTTATACATTTTGCTCCTGGTAATATTTTGTCGAAAGTGCTCATGGAAGTTGTACTTAAATATTAATGATTAGTTTTTCGTGAACTGTTCTAACTGCATGGTGTGTGTGCAGTAGCAAACATATCCCCACTGGCCAAGCCATCTGCTCAGCGTAGTTATGCGTGCTGCAACACAGATTCATTTTTATGTTTATGGTAATTGAAGTCTGTTAGATAATACAAACACTATGTTCTCTTGGAATTATAAGGTTCTGTCTGACATTTTTGTCAAAATTGAATTATTAAAGTATTCTTATTCTGTGACAACTTCTTAACATTATATAAGTTATGTGCATTTTTGGATTTTGTGTCTAGAAAATAAAAAGCTTCTATTCACAAGGTCAAACTCTAACTTAGTTCTATAAGATTCTATCTGCAAGCCAGTCGGCACTTCGAATACACACTAGAGGACCAATCAGGTTCTGCTTCTTTGTCATGTCACCGCTCTGCTCCGTGACTACGGGAAATGTTTATAAAACCTTATGAAACATGAAAACATTGCTGAAACTCTGCCTGTCTTCTTGCAGTTCTTTAAAAAGTCTTTTGTCTTACATTTTATAAATATTAGGCTTTAAAGATAATTAAATAGTGAACATTTGAATGGATGGGGTCTTAATTACAACTTAAACATGAATTTCATTCATTCATCCATCTTTTCTTTTTTCTTTCTCCCAGTATAAGACATTTTGATGCATTAGAGTCACATTTCTGATATAAAACAAAACCTTATACTGCTTTTTACTGACCTGCTACACTTATTTGCTGGGACAGTTTATTACAGTAGCTGATTGCTATTTGACCTAAAGACTAATCGTTCTTAAAACAGACCTCTGCACTGGACAAATTGTTTAGGACTGATCTTTATACTTAATCTATCAAACTGTGTTTTTTTGATTAAGGAAAAGATGATTTGTCCTAAAAGAAATAAATATCATAAAAAGTAGACATTTTGCAACACTAATTTTATGTTTGTGTCAGGTGTGTGTCATTTTCATGTATGAAAGAGACTATTTGGAATCAAGAATCTTTGAAGCTCAATATCTCAGAACTGCTCAGAACACAGATAGAACCTTATAATTCCAAGGGGAGGACTAGGTAACGAATTCAATGGTAACGTGATGTACAAAATGCCCAAAATGTCGCACGTTAAGCCAGCAATGACTTTTTCAGGTTGCCCACTGAAAAAAGGCCAAAAGCCAAAACGCTTCTCTGGATTTGGGAGTTGAATCACCCCCTTCTGATCCTATACCTTACTATGTTTAGTTTTAATAATAAGTTGATTAAATAAAAAAAAAAGTCACATATTGAAAAGCAGACTTTAGGTAATACACTATTTCCCTTCCCATTTTGAAATATATAATTCCAACTATTAGTGCATTACTGCTGGTGAGGGTTTCCTCGGACTCAAAGATGCAGGATGCAGATGTTACTTGACTCCTGATGGCTCCACTTTGTGGGGAATCTGCATTACTGTGGAAAAACTGAATTATCTGTACTGTTCACAAAATGAACATTAAAATGCAAACCTTTTATATGCTGCTTCTCTTTTTCCACATTCACTCTTCCTCAGTTTGCTCCTGATAGAATCTCATTCAGTTGAAATTCATATACCATTTATACTGGATTAAAGTTAGACTGGCTAAAATTCAGCAAATCCAAGATTTTAAGCGTGACAGGTGCTGACAGGGCCCTTTTTTATGTGGTGTAGCTATTTCAGTTCAGTGGTATAACACCAACATATTGCTGATTTGGTTGGGCATAATTGCATTTTTTTCCTGCCAGCTGATGCATGATAATGCACAGAACATCCTAAAATTAATATAGTCAATAGAAACATTTTTTTGTGCTCAATATTTTATTAACAGGTGAACATGTAGATCACAAGAACTGTGTTTACAAAGCCCAAAATAGGCTCACAGGGACCCTCATAATAGAAATAATATAGAGATAGTAGTAACTAGATACCAATAATAGTAACATTAATGATGATAGTAGTGATGGTCAGTGGTACACTCACATATAAGGAGAGGGCATACCCCTAAATAATAAATAAATAAATGAAGGAACGGAGTATAAAAGTCTTTCCACACTCATATCAGTTATCAGTAGTCACTAAGCTCTAATTATTTTTATTTATTTAGTTAGTTATTTTTATGTTCTTTCTCAGCATTTGACCAGGACACAGTTGTTCTTATTTTGGCCGTATTTATCCTGGCCGTTATATGTTCCAGAAGAGCAGTGTCCTAAAAATAAGTAAGCCAAACAAAATGCGCAGGAATGGAGGCTTTGAACCATATTTTCAATATTGTTTTTTTTTGGCAGCTGTAAGGCCAGCCAAGAATCCTTTTTTGATAAGTAGAAAGGAATTCTGCCTCAAGTAGGAAACTCCAAGGATCTTTGTGTACATACAAATCTCAAAATATTAGTGAGAGTATCTTGAACATCTTGGACCAAAAAACATCTACGTTTGCTGAGCCACATTCCAGGCTGTTGCAAAATCTTCAGTATACATATGACTACATGCATCAGCTGAACTCTGTATTAATGCATGAAATTATTGTCATGTCTTGTAGCAAGGAGCATGGAGCGGGAAATAAAAATGTGGAATGATTACAGAAAACTTGGAGCGAGAAGTGGAAATGTCTGCTGCTCCACTCACATACTCTGCTATAGAAGAAGGAAAAGTCCAGATAATTGGTAAAAGATAGGGTAATATTGTAATTAACTGATATCCAGTTCAATTTCTATGCAGTTACAGTTCTATGCACTTGTTATTGTTTACAGGCTATCTATAAACGGTTTAAATCTGCGTTTTTGATATGTGCAGTTAATCGGTTTTCTATAAATACTGTAATACCTATGATGTACTCACAAAAATACAAAACACATATTTGTGTGCTCTAATGCACATGCATACCCATGCTTTTGGGAGACAAGGCTTGAGCCAATGCTCTGTGTCGGCCTTGCCTTTTCCTCCCACAGACCCTCCTCTGCTCTGCCACTTTGCCCACACTAGCCTACTTTTACCTCCCAGAACTTACCAAGAGTCCAGTTATTTTGAGTCTAGCATGATGCCCTTTGTATGCATCATCCCATCTACAAGACTGTATTTTTCAGGAAGAGCTATAAAAAGGGACCTGAAGAAAAATGAAAGATAACATTTACCCCCAGAATTTTCTCTGAGATACTGAGTCTCATATAGCAGAGTTTGAAATAAAACCTTGTGGTATGGGGATTTGAGTGAGAACTATGTAAGCCAGAGTATTAGCTAATACTGTAATCCAGAGTCCACTTTGTTGTCCCTTGTTGTTTTTGTATTTCGGTCATTTGACTTCACGTCATAGTAGCTGACATCATGAATGCTTAATTAAGCCCATTGCTTAGATGATTGTAGGTCTATGTAGATGTGTGTGTAGTAGGGTGAATAACAAAAGTTAATACCCCCTTTGTTCTAGGCAAGAAATTCGTGCGCTGGTCAAAGTTATGTGGTTTAAATGTTATATAACCATACTTTAACTCTGTTTTACTTAACATCTCAACTGAAATACATTCAGAGACTTTAGCAATGTCCTCCTAATACATGTATGTCCTCGATGGGCATCAGTATGTGGAATTGGAGCTTTCTGTGTGCTGCAGTGTTTTCACTATATAAAAGAAACAAAAAATTATTGAGATTAATAATTAAAGGCAATTGGACAGTGAAACATGTTTATACACATTTTTCTAGCTCAGAATGGTACTTTCAAAAATCAAAAAATTTCTGTCATGTTATTAAATGATTATAGCATTGCAAAGTATTGCTATTAAAGGAGAAGAGTAGATTAAATGACAGAAATAGCTGATTTGGAACCTTTTAATGCCCAATGCAAAAAACAGCTGTTTCTGCTTTTAATCATACCTGCATGGCTGAGTGCAAGCATGGATATGTTTATTCCTTTGTTTTACTTCTGTTTTGTTTCAAATCACATGACAGAGACAAATTTTTGTTGCATTTTTTTAATATTTGATGGATCTGCAGATGAGATTCACCGTCAGGTATGACTTTTATAAGTAAACACCAATAATTTTTTATACTTATTCAGTGTGTGCAAGTAACTCCTTCTACAAAGTCCTTATCCTAGTTTGCTGTTTTATGGTGCCATGGTGCACCCAATCACTCCCTCAGACTTTGACTTAATCTGTTTTACGCTTAGCCAGACTTGTGAACATGTGACATACGCCTACTCTTTTTCTTAGCCCCCAGTTAATTCTGTATGTAAGGCTTGTACACTACTGAATGTAGTTGTCATACAGACAGACTGAACATGAAATTGCCCGATAAGGGGAATTACCACACAGTCTCATTAGATTCTGGAGTTTGAAGAAATCTGCACCTGATGATCCAGGATCTACAGACAGCTCAAACTGAGAGTATCAGGTCTGAAAAAGTCTGTGTTCTTGTAATCATCTGCCAGGAATGAGAGAGTACAGTGTGCAATAGCTTTATCAGTTGACATGTCATGTAGATATGTTAATTAAAGGATTCATGAGCAAATTAAATGAAAATTTTGACGTATGGTATTCATGTGGATTTCTACAAAGGATTTTTTGCTTTTTGAATTAAGTTCATTGCCTTTTGGATTTCATGTGACATAATGGATACTTTTATTTGTAGCCATTTTAGCTTGTTTATTTATTTTGGTAGAATAACGCAAATGCAGTTAAAAATGACAAGCTCAACTGAGACTTGCAGGAATACATTGAACATGATTTTACTAATAAATATACTAAACTGTAGTCACAGTTTCTTTTGAAATACAATCCAGTTGAGCATCCTTCGTGACTGAAGCTCTTGCCTTAATAATGAATCCTCTTTTTAAAATCCTCTTGCCATATGGATTCAATATGCAGGCCAACTGGCTCTACTTACAGTTTTTTATACATGCTACAAAGCATAATGTTTTCAAATAGTTATTTCCATAATATTGCTTGTACTGAAAAACTTTGTATCAAATTAGAAGGGAATGCAAAATAGAAATATTTTTACCATTGGTGACTTTTGGACCACATTAATCACATCCACTCAGTGGTTTGTGGTAATGGTCACACGTCTTGCACTTATTGCTGTAGTGCCTTTCATTTTATTTAAATAAAACGGTAGTACTCAAAACAGTGGAACGATTCCATAACAGGATTAATTATCTAACAAGCTTATTAAGTCTCAATTGATGCCTTGTTTGGTGGATTAAAAGGTAAACAATAATCAGGGATCAGTTTGTAATATTTAAGCTTTTTGCAGTGGTTGTGGTACAAAATACAATACAGCTTATAATAGTATAAATAATGTTGTTCATTAAATTGTTTTGTCTTTTCTGTATTATCTTTAGGTTTTGGCAGTGATGACTTTGGTGGCTGTTTGACACACCTTGCTTCCTCCCTCCTCCTCAAGCCCTTTCCCCTTCCTCCCTCTCTCTCCATTTGCCCCTGTATCCCTTCCTCAAATATTCCTCAAATAGTCACACTTCCCAGGATGCTAATCAAAGAATACCGTATCCCCATGCCTCTGAGTGTGGAGGAGTACCGCGTTGCCCAGCTCTACATGATCCAGGTAAAGCCACAAAGATTATGAGGTTTGTTCCAATGTCTTTTTTCTATGATTTACAACCATAGGGCTGAGCTATTAAATTAATGTTAGTAGTTCTATAATCTTACAAATGACTTCACTGATTATTTAAGTAGTTTTAAAAAGGGTCAAACAATAAAAAATGAACTTATACCTTGAACCCTAGGTTTATTATTGTACAGTAATTAGTATTATTATTCAGTAATTGCTCTAAACTGTTGTGTAGGTTATGAAGTTATGAGAGTGTGGAATTGAAGTGTGTGCTAAAATACAGATCCTTGTGGTTAAATTGAACAAGCCATGTAACAAACCATAAAAAGGATTCCTAAATATATATTTGTTAATTGTTAAAGAATTTAAAATATGCAAATTGTCTTCATGATTGCCAATTCATGAAGAAATTTAACCCCTTAAAAGCCCAGACTTCTTACGTACTAAGGCTTATTATTCAGTAACTACAGGGACTTCAGTGCAAACTGGCTGAACTATTCTAACGTTATAGAAGTGTGTAATAAAGCTGTGGGCCCACTGTAACCCCACATTTTAGGGGTTAAAAAAAAAAAACAAGTAATCAAGTTTAATCAAGAAAATCATGAGAGTTAATTCAGCTGTGATTCCTGATACTAATTTTCTTTTAGGAAAATAGAAAAATTACTGCTTAACAGAGTGAGACTGTTGGCAAGGGAGAAATAACTAATCAACTTAGAGATCTCAAATAGAGTGAGGCAGTGCAAACAATGAAGAACATTATCTTTGAAAGTGAAGGACACAAAACTCTTTTAATGCACTGTTTATTCAATTAGTTTAAACAGACTGAAAAGGTGTCGTCAGTGACACATAATGCTTTCACTATTAATAGTGCAATTTCATTAAGCAAAGGGATAAAACTGCACTCTGTACCCTTTTCATGGCACATTGACCAGATTAGTTTTAGCAATATTGCTCCACGATCAATCCTGTTTCCCTGTGCTTGTGTCATAATCTGACAAGATTACAGTGGGTTATCAGGTTGCTTTTGCCACGTGGATGACTTGTACTGTTTCATTAATATTCCCAGTAGTTATTGATTTTCTTGATGTGCGGAGAAATGTTTTTTTTTTTTTTGCAGGCTTTTTCACTCAAGGTTTATTAATGTGGCAGACCAAAGGTGATGCCTAATTCGTCAGTAGTAAATGTTTATTTTAATGCAAATTTGTAGAGATATTTGGTAATATAACAGCCAACACACAATATTATTAAAGTGAAAACAGCCCCAATAACAGCATTAATGCTAACAAGTGGTGCAAGTGTCTAAGGGTTTACTCCATCACTGAGAAATTGTGAGTTTGAATCCTGACAAAGCCATCTGTGCCCAGGATGTCTAGAGAACGCTTGTTAGTTGCATTATGCGGCTGATTTAGTTCTGACCCTTGGTAAATTCCAAGAAAGACAAAAAAAGAAAATTAAGATTTTTGCTGGTGTTATTTTTATTTATTTTTACAGAAATAACTGTAGTTGAACAGTTTTTTTATTGGCAACTTCGCTGCCAGAATTTTTACCTTTTAGCATGTTTTTTTTCCAGAACAATAAAACATTGTGTCGTTAATCACTATTTCTGTTCAGGTTATACCAAAGTAGGTTTCAGTATGTGATAACATCAGAGTTTTCTCTGGCCTCTAGTTCTGTTATTTGCTTGATCCTGAAAGAGTAAGGCTGTTTGTGGCATGCACCACCAATGACCCATGATGACCCAGGCTCAAATCACATCACCACTGTTACCCTGACAACCAATGACATCAGTGGCAGCATGCCTCTGGTTATGTCTTCTCCATGTTTGCTGCTCAGAAAAAAGAGAAAGAAAGTTGGGGGGTTTGGAAGGAAGAGTGTGAGTGGGAAGGTTGTGCAGTGAGAGAAAGAGAGAAAGGAAAAGTCTCAAAAAGGATTCTCAGTTTAACTTACTGGGTGTTGCCATGGTAACAAAATGACTGGTGTTCACCTGTCTTGTTGTTGAGGGATGTGGCCCTCTGGTGTCCGTATTGTTGACTGTTGTTCCAGAACAGACTTAAAAAGATCATAACATTAAAACCAAATTGTCCTCAATTTTTATTTAATTCAAATGAGCATATGTATATAAACATTAACATTAAACGTAAATGTTAGTTTTAAAATGTAACAGTCACTCCCCAGTCTATGCTATTCAAATATGAAAACCAACCTGCAAAAAGAGCTGTTTTGAATTTATCGTTTTTGCACATCATGAAAACCAACATATTTAAATACACTGACCAGCCACTTCATTGAATACACCCACTTAGTTTCTACTCTCTTTGTCCATTTTGTCGGGTTCATTTACCATATAGGTGCGGTTTTTAGCTTTACAATTACTGACTGTACTCCATCTGTTTATCTGCATAATTTGTTACCCCTTTCACCCTGTTCTTAAATGAGGCCCTCCACAGGATCACTACAGAGCGGTATTGTTTGGGTGATGGATCATTCAAAATACCAGTAGTACTGCTGTGTCTGATCCGCTCGTACCAGTTCCACACATACTAACACATCAGTGTGCCTGCAGTGCTGAGAATGATCCACCACCCAAATAATACCTGCTCTGTAGTGGTCCTAAGGGGGCGCCTGACCACAGAAGAACAGTGTAAAAAGGTGCTAAAATAGTATGCAGAAAATGGATGGACTAGGAAATAAAGTAGAATGAAGTGGCTGGTCGATGTTTATCTGCCTATTCAGACTACAGCAGTTTAGCTTTCCATGTTCATGTTCATCAAGGAATGTCTTTTAGATTTAGGCATGACAAAGTGCAGATAATCAGAACAGTCCTCATTTACATATATCAGTCCTAAAGAAACAGTGGCAAAAACAGCCTATTTAATTCTGAAGGATAAAGAGAGATTGGAAAATGGTCACAAACATTACATAAACATTATTAATGACAACAAAAAGACATAAAGTACAACAAAAATTAAAAACATAACAAGGTTATGGTCCCTTTAATGTGATTTTTCAGCAAAACATTAAATTTACATACACAATTAAATACACAATTTTCCCCTTTCCCCAAATTTAATTGTTCAGCCAAATGTGTTTGAAGTTTGAGATTGCACTGAACCTATGAGGCTAATGTCGCTGACAAGTAATGGAAGCATTTACTCCACTGAAAATCATGCAACGTGCATGCCTTATACTTGCTTCAAGGCCATTATGGCACGTTTTATGCTTTAAGACAGCTATTGTTGTAAAGCTATGCAGCATACTTTTTATAAGTAACAGTATGTTTTACAGTGTCTGAAAGTCTGTTTGAAATGACCTAACAGCAAAGATGTGATATAGGCATGCAGCTTGAATTATTTTAATTCATGAGCTTGCTTTCTTGCTACCTACATTAGCCTCCGGTGTAAAACTAAGGAAGTAAACTTCTAACCATGTTTGGCTAACTGAAAACCTTTATGTTAAGTGGGAAAGTGAGACTTTCCTGTAATTGTTATTCAACAAATGGCTCTGTCTTCCAGGAGAACTGATCCTGATGGTGTGTGACAAAGTTTCTGTGGTCTGTGTCTCAGAGAAGACTGAATGTGTGTGTGTGTGTGTGTGTTTGTGTTTGTGTTTGAGCGTGTGTGTAATGTCTGATCAGCCACTGGTGGTGTTGAGAGCAGGAGCACATGTAATGAAACACCTGTCAGGGTTAATGAGGAGCTTTGCGTTGGACAGCTCACACTCCTCTCCTCCTTTGGTTTTCTTCCATTCCTTTTTTGCTCATCCCACACTGGTCATACAGAACTACACTGACTTCAGGCCACACAGGCATCAGCAGATAGCATTCCATCAACTTCATTTCCATTTTAAAAGAGATAAAATGAAAATGCATCAAAACATGAAGGCATATTAAGATAAATGTAGAGTGTAGGAAAAATGTAGGAAAAAAATTGATATTTGAAAAATATTTAATATTATAATAATTGTTGTTTCCATCACCTACATTGTCAAAAGTGTTAAAACATTTACATAAAAACCCATAGATGGAAACCTGCCCACTGACACAAGTCACTATAATATAGCATGATTGTTAGAACAGTACATAGGCCTATGTATTGCAGTAAAATCCTGAGATACTTTGACGGTACTTCTGATGTTAGTTCTGTTGCACAAATATGTCGAAATAGTCTGCCTTCAGACAGGATGTTAACTCTTAAAAATATGTTGTTGTGTTAATAGCCTGTATTTTGCGACATATATTGTTGCTAATGTGATATATACTGTAGAGGTACAGTACTGTGCAAAATTCAGAGACCATGCTTCATTTATTTAATTTCCAGTCAAAATGGCCATTAAGTACAGGTTGTTCATTTTACAGGATCTGAGGAGATTAGACATAACATGCATAAGGAACATGAAAGTCAAAAGAAGATAAGTGAAAAACAAGAAGTTTCCAAAACTGGAGCTCAAATCATGAAGTTAAAAATATAGAGAAAGTGGAGCTCATAACAACCATACAAGACCTGATACACCCCCAAAACTGTCACCATCAGATAAACAATACTTTAGTACATCTGAAAAAATTCACAGGTGTTTCTGTCCAACTTAATGCTATGGGTCTAAAAGGGTGTAAAGGTGTCAATAACCCCTTACTGAGAAAAGAAAACAGGCAAAAGAGAAATGTGCAAATCAAACAAAGAAGATGCTTGTGTTTTCAGAACAATGGACCTCATTCACCAACCGTTCTTAAGAACATATTTCTTCTTAAAATCCACTTAGGGCATTTTCATGAAGATTGGTGCATTGGTGAATGAGGCCCATCGAACTGAAAACAAAGACCAGACTGCAATATCATTGAATATCTGGGATTACTTGGATCATGAGAAGCAGAAGTACAACCAGCTTCTAAGACTTAACTTAAAGCAAGTCTCCTGAAAAGAATGAAAGTTGTAATAAATCTGAATGGTGGACATGCTGAATACTGAAAAAAACAATAGTTGTTGAAGCTTCTGTTTGGTTTTCTTTTAAATATGTGTTTTCTGCCTTTCCTTTTTTTTGAACTTCTTTTTATTTCCTTTTTATCAACTGCTATCGTACAGTACAGTTATATCTTCAAAGACACACCAAAGGACAAAGGGATATATGTCTTGGGGGCAGTCCATGAATTTTGGCATCCTCTCATTGTCCATCAACAATTCCCCAGAGATAAATAATCAAATTCTTCCATGAACATAAAGGAAGCAGATAGATATGTTTTATAAAGCGTGTTTTCAGCATGTTTACATGACAAAAAAGCTACACCTGGTCTTTCACAACGAAGTATTCTTTTACATACATACAAAATGAAAATCACTTTCACTGTGCAAAAGAATGCTTCTTTCATCATCCGCAGTATTCAGAATAGGCCATGACCGTATGTGGAGCTTGGATTTACAAACTTCTTCCATGCATAATGCTGTAATTTATATCTGTGTACTTTGACTAATTGGTCACCAAAGTCCTGCCTATGTAGGTCTAAAGAAAGACAAATAGAGGTGTACTCCTTATCCAAGAAAGGAGCACAGTAATTAACTGGTCATGTGTTTTGTTGGTTTAACATTGGTTGTCTCCATAATATGCCAAGGTTGGTATGGAATCATCAGGTGTGGTCTTCTCAAATATTGATTTTCCATTTTCATTTTTTAGTCCGATAGTTACAGAGTGGAAAGAAGAGGCAATGGCTCATGAAATCAAATAATGGGGATTTGAAAGTTTGAGTCAAATGTTTGTGCCTTTTTGAAAGCTCTGCCTTTGAATGAACAAAATGCCAAGGTCACACAATTCCCAGATATTTTTAACTAACTCCAGTGCAATTTAAAATTAGATGTTAAATTAGATTTTCTAACATGCATGAAAACAGCCTTTTTACCATTAACTTGCTCTAATACATGGGAGCTGAGAGTGTGTAGCTAACTGTTTTTTGGACATAGTGGTGAACAAATATTCAGTTAAAATTTCAAATAACAACAAATTATGAAATTTTAATTATAATTTAAAAGTTCCGTTTAAAGTGTGCTTCTCCACAATACACACACACAAAAGTTTGACCTGGAGATCAACTTCTGTTTAGCTTCTGCAGTAATCTAATGCACTGGCTTTGTATGTGATAGATTTTTATGTACTGTAGAAGAAAAAGTCACATTCACGCATGTTAATAAAAAATGAATATATGCAATCTGATTCTTTTTTTTATGATCAATTTTTTACCCATCCTACCAGTCCTCTCATCCTCTCTTATCTGTATGTTACAATGAGGCCAATTAATATTGCATGAAAGAAATAAGATAAACAAAAATGAAAATGTTATGTATTTATTATGTATTTCTTTAGAATCCCACACCATACGCAAAGAGGTTTCCACACATTGTTGTGGACAGTGATCACAGTATGAATCTTTTATGCATTTTAGTTCCTTTTGCAGTTCCTTTTAGGCACGTTATGTTTATGTATAACACTTAAGGATGCATTTTTTACATTGATTATTTTGTATTGTAATCTCACATTCATTCTCTCATCTGCCTCCAGAAAAAGAGTCGTGAGGAGAGCTGTGGTGAGGGCAGTGGTGTGGAGATCCTGGAGAACCGGCCATATACAGATGGACCTGGAGGAACTGGTCAATACACGCACAAGGTCTATCACATAGGCATGCACATCCCCAGTTGGTTCCGCTCCATCCTGCCCAAAGCCGCTCTCAGGGTTGAGGAGGAATCCTGGAATGCATATCCATACACACGCACACGGTGAGTGTCTGTATGTTTCTCTTACCTATCTGTCTTTTGATTTTAACTCTTCCTTGTGTGTCAATCTGTCTTTTTATTCATATATACCAGGGGTTTGCCTCTCATGGTTATCTCAAGCTGTTTCATCGTTTTCTATAAGTGCTTCCAAGATAATGGTGTCAAATCACTGTCTGTCCTTTTTATCGTGAAAACATGAAATTTAAAATAGATCTTAAACTGTTCTCATGTAGCTAATTGTCGTAGCATAGGTCAAAGGTTTATGTCCTGTTATATATCTCTTTTTTTGTAGACTGTGACAGTGTGAAGTGGATTGCAACTAGTTACGTTTATTCAGTTATATATTCTGAAGGATTTGTACTTCTGAGTATTTTCAAATAACACTTTTATGTACTTATGTGTACTCAAGTATGCTTGCGAGGAAAGCAATCTACTTCTTATTCAGTTGCCCTTTAGCCATTCATTAAAAGTTCTGCTGACATTTTATTTGCAACCCTGTACTTTTTCTTGACCTGATACTTTCTTACTCCTACCAAAGTTGCTTTTTGCTAGGCTACTTGAACTTCTACTTGATTCATTATTTCAATTAAGTAACAATAGTTCAACTTATAGGGAACTTATTTTTCAGTGGTTGCGATGTAAACACAGAAATTCAGAGTGGTTTAATGTGAAATGGTTCATTGTAAAGAATCTTTCAAACTCATTTCTTTCTATCACAGTCATGTGTGATAGGAACCAGGAGTCTCAGTGTCTACAAGCCAAATATAGCCATTTTATGTATAATCCCAAACCACCAGCAAACCTACCATTTCATATAATACTTTTTTGTAGAATAGCTTTAAGAGGCATTGAACAATTGGTTGATTGGTATTATCACTGCCACAATTCTGGCTTGTTAAGTTTCTCTAGAATAGAGCATGTAGCATAAAATCACTCTGAATGACTTTGTGTGCAGCATAAAACCACTCTGATTGACTGTGCATACATCTTAATGATTTAATTATGCAGAAATTTAAAAAATAGATGGAATTCCCCTTTAATATGGGCACTCTACGCATGATTGTGGTATGCTTGTACATTAATTCCCCTGGCAAAGCATACAGAGCTTAAAGTAACACATCACTCAGGAAAGCAGACAACAGGTGTGACAAAATGAACAAAAATGATATTGAAATCAGCCAAACAGTAATTTTGTATGGTAAGAGTATCAGGAGTGATACACAGGCCAACAGACTAGTGCAGACTAGAGAAAGTTTATAAAACATATTTTTATGTACTGATGAAGCCACAAATTAAGAAGAGATGCAAATAATAATGAGGGAAAGGTGCCAAGGCAATGTTGGAGGAGGAGCGAACCAGTAAGGGGCAGAGCAGTGCTCAATAAGCTAGAGATGCCGAATGGTGATAACACAGTGCAGAGTGAGGTGGAGATGAGTATGCTCCAATTACAAAGAGGAATAAATTGGTAGAAAGGTAAAGATATCAGTGGTAAAGGTAATATGTGAAAATTAGTAGAATTAGAATTAGAATTCCTATGCTTATCATACTTTTTTGACTGAATGTGTCTAATCTCTTTTCTCATTCTTTCTTCTCTCTTCCTAGATACACTTGCCCATTTGTAGAGAAGTTTTCAATTGACATTGAGACGTACTACAAATCCGATACAGGAAACCAAGCAGATGTTTTTAATTTGTCTCCAGTGGAGAGGAGGCAAAGAACTCTAGGTATGTTGAGATGCCCACCCTATCTGATCACTGAATAATTGTAGAATAGTTTTGGAAGGACTTGATTGATTAGGTAATGATTACATCAAATGTCTTTGTGGCTTTCAGTGATTAAAGATCAGTTTTAACAGTTTTAATATGCTTATATTTTACAGGCCTTATGTTTACCCTGTAACAATTAGTAGACTCCTGTATTTTCACGTGGTCTCTAGAGGCCATTTAATGATACTGTTTTAATTTTGTTATAAGTGTTTGCGAATTATTACCAATTACCAATATTCTGTGTACTTGTAGGGTGTAGATGGAGATCTTTTCCAGGTTTGATTTACAAGGCATCATTTTAATTTAATACTTAAGTGTAAATATATAATGCAACCATTTTGATATTTCTATGAGATTTGTAAGTTATAAACATGAATTCAGCTTCTTTTAATTCAGATAGCTACTGTGTATGTTTAATTGACAACCAGAAGACTGGGATTTATAGTGGATTTATAGACTCTCTAATACTCCTAAGCAAGATTCCATCCTTGTAATATTTTAGAGCACATTCTGTGACTGGGAAATGTAACATTTTATTGTTAATGGTCTTATCTTTAATGGTGCTTGCCAGGTCTCAGAATCATTTTTTTCCCCCTAAAAACTAAACACAATTATTTCGCTATTATAACACTTATTAAAAATTAACAATAAATAGAATGTTGTCTTAAGATTGACACTGGTTATTGTATGATTTTGTGATAAAATTCGTAAAAATGCAAGAAAGAAAGTTCAAGACAGAACTCATACAGCTCTTCAGTATGTTAATGTGATGGTCGATGGATTGGATTTTTCTGTTTAAAATAGCAGCACGGATCAGCTGTAATGTCAGTTTAGAAACCTATTTACAATTTGTCTTGTTGAATTCTTGTCCAGATCTCATTGACATAGTGAAGGACCCAATCCCACCTCATGAGTACAAAGCGGAAGAGGACCCTCGTATATACCACTCCATCAAAACCAATCGGGGGCCTCTGAATGATGACTGGATTGAAGAGTTTGTGAAAGATCCCAGCAAGTCACCAATCATGTGTGCTTACAAACTCTGCAAAGTGGAGTTCCGCTACTGGGGCATGCAGTCCAAAATAGAGCGCTTCATTCATGATGTTGGTGTGTATTTTTGTATTTGTTTTAACTAGAATTATGAACCAATAATAACAATAATAATCTGTCAGCAAAGTTATTGCCCATGTGTTATGGTTGCGTATTCACTCATTTAGTCTATTCCTAATTTCATTGAATAGCAGTATTCCTAAGATATAAAATTGTTTTGGCTTGTTCTGTGTATGGGGTTATTCTCTGGCGGGGCAGACTTTCTTTATTCAAAATGTCACGCTCTATTTCTCTATGTCTACATGTCTTAAATGTAGACATGGTTCATAAGCCATGTTCATTGTTCATAAGGTGATCCAAGAGGAGCTCATATTGGAGCCGCTACTCCTCTAGTTTGAGAGGAGCCAGTTGAGGTGGTTCGGGTATCTGAATAGGATACCCCTGGCCGCCTCCTTTTGAAAGTTTACCAGGCACAGCCGACTAGGAAAAGACCCCAAGGTTGTCCTAGGACCGCCTGTGGGGATTATACCTCCAAATTGGCTTGGCAGCAGCTGGAGGAAGTTGCAGGGAACAGGTGTTGTCTGGAATTTTCTGCTTTCCCTTTTTGCTACCATGACCCTAGCTGGATATAGGATTTCAGCTGCTCAACAGTTCAGGGTCTCCTTTGTCATATTTTTGTTCTATAATATACCATATGTTTTCAATGGGTGACAGGTCTGGACTGCAGGCAGGTTAGTTTAGCCCTGGACTGTTTTATTGCAGAGCTATGCTGTTGTAAGTGCAGAATGTGGTTTGGCATTGTCTTGCTGAAGTAAGCAAGGTCTTCCCTGTAAAAGACGTCATGTGGATGGCAGCATTTGTTGCTTCAAAACGTACATATATTTTTCAGCATTAATGGTGCGTACACAAATGTGCAAGTCACCCATGCCGTGTGCACTAATGCACCCCATGCCATCACAGATGCTGGCTTTTGAACTATGTGCAGATTACAAGCTGGATGGTCCCTCTCTTCTTTAGCCCGGAGGACACAGCGCCCATGATTTCCAAAAAGAAATTCAATTTTTGATTCAATGTTTTTAATGCAGTGCTGCCTGAGGGAACAAGGTGCAACATGGAACAAAGTAAACAGTACAAAGTGCAAACATGCCGACATAAGTGTGCAAAACATTAATTTAGAAACAATACAGTACATTCGATAATTAAAACAGACATTAGACACAGTAAACAAACAAGACAGCATTGGACTGAGCACACAGCCCTGAGGGGCACCAGTGCTCAGTATGGTGGTGCTGGAGATGTTGTTGCCGATCCTGACTAGTCAGGAAATCCAGGACCCAGTTACAGAGGGAGGTGTTCAGGCCCAGCAGGCTCAGTTTTCCAATCAACTGCTGGGGGATGATGGTGTTGAATGCTGAACTGAAGTCTATGAGCAGCATTCTGACATAGGTGTCTTTATTGTCCAGGTGGGTCAGAGCCAGGGGGGAGTGTGACTTATCCCCGGACTTGAAGGCCTTGTCGTGGGTTCTCAGCAGCATGCGCACCTCTGCAGTCATCCATGGCTTCCGGTTGGGCTGTGTTGTGATGAGTTTGGAGACAGTAACATCACCACTGCACTTGTTGATGTAGCCAGTCACTGATTATGTATACTCCTCCATGTTGATGGAGTCACCGGAAGTTGCTGCTTCTCTGAACATCTCCCAATCAGTGTGGTCAAAACAGTCCTGAAGAGCAGAGAAAGGTCCTGGCGGCCAGGTTCTCCCTTGCTTCTGGTCCAGTTTGGCACATCTGAAGAGCGGTCTGTATGCTGGAGTGAGCATCACAGAGAGTGGTCTGAGTAGCCGTAGTGGGGGCGGGGCTCTGCCCTATACGGTGATGTTTGTGTAAACAAGATCCAGCACGTTAGCCCCCCAGTTGCAACGTCCACATATTGGTGAAATTTAGGGAGCACTGACTTCAGATTGGCATGGTTGAAATCTCCAGCGACAAGAAACAGTCCATCTGGGTGTGTGTTTTGGAGATTGCTGATAGCACTGTACAGCTTGTTTAGTGCTTGTTCCTCCTGTCCCAATGTTTATGTACCGTAGATGATGAACTTTGCAGGTTCTTTGCTGTTTTGCACTGAGAAACATTATTTTTGAATTGTTGCACTATTTGCCTACGAAGACTTTCACAGAGTGGGGCTTCTCCCCAGTTTTACTTCTGAAAGACTCAGCTTCTTTTTTTATTGCTAATCATGTTACTGACCTGTTCCCATTTAATGTAATTCGTTGTTAGATGTTCATTTAGGTGTGTTTTTTTTACACAGCTTTACCAGTCTTTTGTTCCTCCTGTCCCAGTGTTACTGGCATCAAATTCAAAATGGGCATATATTTTTCAAAGAACAATAAAATTTCTCAGTTTCAACGTAAGGTTTATATCATTTGAACATCATTGCGTTCTGTTTTTATTTACGTTTAGCACAGGGTCCCAACTTTTTTGAAAACAAGGTTATACGGGGTTGTACAGTTAGCACTAATTCTACTGTATATGAAAAACAAAGCAAAACAATATATTTGAATATGTTTGACAGGTCTTAGGAAGGTGATGGTGCGTGCCCATCGGCAGGCTTGGTGCTGGCAGGATGAGTGGTATGGTCTGACCATGGAAGATATCCGGCAATTAGAGCTGGAAACCCAGCTGGCCTTGGCCCAGAAAATGGCACAGTATGCTGAGGAGGCAACGGAGGCCAATGGTGGAGCAGACTCCTTCCCTGAGAAGAGCCAGGAGGCTCAGGACACACCCAGCCCAAGCCCAGCAGAAGAGGTTACAGTGGTGGACACCCTACAGGCAAGGGGCACACTGACCAAGCAGTGGTCCACATCATCCAGGTCCTCCAGATCATCCAAGAGAGGAGGTGTGTGGGCAATGCTATGGCTCAGAGTGTTTGTGTTGTTAGTTGTGTCTTGTTTGTTTTTATTTGAGTGTCTTGATTTAAATAATATAGTGCATATCCACTGTGATATGCTAATTTTGAGCATTTTTAGTCACACTGATCAGGGTGTTCAGTGTTTTTTTGCCAGATTGTCACTGTATAGACATTTTGTTGTCTTAAGCTAAAGATGATGCTTGTTGCACTTTACGACACACAAACAGTACCAGTCAAAAACCAAGAAACTACTGTTCTAAAACTTATTTTTCTTTATTTTTCCCAGATTTTAGAGTAAATTCTAGTTGTCTAAAACTGCTTTTGCTCTTGCAGGTCATTCAGTATAATTGTATAATTTCACAAAGTTCTGTTTACAACTTCCTCCTGCATTTATATTACATATATAACATTATATAACATATATTTATATATGTTATAAATGTCATCAGTGAATGTTATCATATTCCAGTGAGTCCATCCCGTCACAGTATCTCAGAATGGAGGATGCAGAGCATTGCTCGTGACTCAGAGGATAACTCAGACGAAGAGTTCTTCGATGCACATGGTAAATATTGCCTCTCCCTAACTAAGTGGAAATGCTGTGTGTGTTGCAATAAAGTATGTTGTCTTCTGCATTTTATTCCTGTACCAAAACCTTATATTCAATTACATAATGGGAGTATCACATTTTATAATTCATTAGGGTTATTCCAAATGTAGTCATAGCCATCTTTCTCACAGTTTCAGTTGTGGGCACTTCCCCTGCTACAGCAAAAGTTCTAGTTACTTGTTATATTTCAAGCTCCAGTCTGTTCAGCACCATAGAGAGTAGTTCTTTCTGACCTTAAAAACTGTACTGACAGCTTGATTAAAATGTCTGTCCAGTTTATAATGGGTAGGCTTTGTTTAAATGTATTTATTGGTTCACTACAATAAATGCCAATAAAACAGTGATCTGCCTTTGCAGCTTACAGATTGACAGCACGGAAATACTTTTTCATAACACTGTAAAATATTGTATGAATAAATTAGCCCCTTAAATGATCAGTAGTCTTAATGCCAAATAGGTTGGGAAAAGTCAAGGCATATTTTTATTCTTAGCTTACGCTTCACTGAAAGTAACCATAGAAGCAAAGCTGGCAAGAAACTGCATGTAAAATGTGGTGATGTTAAACATTTTAAGTAATGCTGGGAAATGGCTCAACATCAGTTGTTTGGGAAATAAAACATTTAATTACTGTAGCTGCATGTAAGATTTAGGGTTGGGCTTATGCTTCCAAAGTCTGATACTATTAATATAAACTTCTTCTTGATCACTGGATTATAATGTGAACTTGTAAAAAAATCTGGTTACTTGTATTTGCATCTGCCACAACAATGTTTTAATTATTGGTTATCGTTATCAGCACCCAACATTTAAAATTTGCAGCTGTTTTGCAATGTGAATTTCCTTCCATTAAATTCAAATATAATTTAAACTTACATGCAACTCAGTAAATGTTGTTTTTCTTTTGTTATCGGTGGTAGTGGTCTCTATTACATACAAACTGGGAATCAGGTTTGCCCTCTCTTTTTGTTTTGTAGCTGGGCTTTGGGATGTGGTTGGGGCATCTGATCCTAGATCTACAGCTATGGATAACTTTTACTTTGTGTGCTGTTGCTGTCTCTCTGTCTTCTTCACACTGCATTTCTTCCTGGCACAGACTACTTCTTATGTTACCCAGAAACTCAGCATGCTTTGGGTCTGCAGATGAAATAAGAGCGAATTCCCAGGAAAGCCTTGTTGTGCTGTGCTGCTGACTACTTGCCTGTTGTACTTGATGGTGGATTTGCAAAGAGTGTTCTTTAACAATCTTTTTCTTTTGTCTTAATGTCTTGCTCATGTACCTTTTTGTCTTCATATAGTCAATTATTTGCAAAGCAATGAAATAAATAAATAAATATATGACCCACACCACCAGCATTTAAATAGGCTTGCACATGTGAATTCTGTGTCCTCAAATAGAATGTTTCTTGCTGCCCAATGTTCAGATTTCATGTATGTTGCCTGTATTTGGAAAAATATACTTTTATTAATTTTGGTCATCTCCTCTTTTTTTGGGTTGCATACTTTTGAGTCTTTTTTATAGCATCTTCTATTCTCTAATTTCAATTCTGCATTTTTTTTTTGTTGTATATTATCAAAGTTGGAGAAGAAAATAATGATTCAATTATTGAATATCTGTTAATAATTATTGAATTATTAAATATGTGATGCATTCAAATCTATTAATTATGTCAATAAGTAAAAGGCATGCCAATTAGCAATGGTAGAGGGTGTGACCAGATAAGAGAAATGCACTTAATGGAGGGAACAATAAAAAACACCTTTGTCTGTTCTTTAGTGCAGCGGTGTCCAATCTGCAAGGGGCCGGTGTGGCTGCAGATTTTTTATTCCAACAAAGCAGGAGCTCACATGATCAGCTTTTAGAAGACTGACCAACTGATTAAACATGTAGATTTAGGTGTGCTCTGCATGTTTGGAATGAAAACCTGCAGCCACAGTGGCCAATTGTGGATAAGATTGGACACCCCTGCTTTAGTACTTTGTTGAGTTGCCCTTTGCTTTTGTGAGAACTGTGGCACATGATGTGACATAAACTTGTCATGAAGAGGTACTTGTCATAATAACATCCTGCAGATTTGACCCTATTAATTTCCAAAATAGTGTTAAAAGACAAACAGAATTATCATTTGTTCACACCCAGAGAACAAATTTCATGTTTTTGACCAGAAAAAAGCAACAACTACTGAGTTAATAAAAAATGTAATTTAATAGTGGATTATAAATATTATAATAGAATTTGAATAGAATTTATAATAGAATTTGCCAGTTTATTATGTACATGTACTATGTACCTACACTTCATTGCCTTTTTTTCAGATACCTGTCATATAGCTGTGTTTGGCAGGTGCACAATTGCTGCACAATTTATCAGCCCTCCTCTACCGTATCTGTCACTGGAAAGGGGCATACGTAGGGCCACCACTGAGCAGATATGTTTTGGATGGTCACAGAACATCAGTGACACCAACATGGTAGTAGCATGCTACTACAAGTATATAAGGCACAGTGTTGCTGAGGTTTTCAAACATCGTACTCTGAAAACTAAACAAATTGGCTATTTACAGAAATGTTGTAGGAGACTATAGCTCATCATCTTTTCATCAATAAACAATTTATGTCAGTCATCTTATAGTCCTTTGTCAGTGATCAGTTTCTCACCACAGAACTATTAAGGTGTTTTAAAAACCCACACTACCACTGTGCCATTTAACATTTTTTTAAGTCTATGCTTAGGCTTAATTTAGGTTTGGGAAATTGACACTAGATCTTCTAGCCATTCTCATACAATTAATCTTAAATTTTATTTCAAAAAAGTTTATAACAAAACAGTTCAAGATACATTTTAGATCAATTTAAAAATTAGTCAGAAATAATGTGTTAAAGTTCTGTATAATTTAATTGTTTATTTAATGTTTTTTACAAGTTTTACTTGCTTAAGGTAATGTTACAAAGATGCTTAGATTGAATACATTCAGTGCCTGCAAAAATTCTATCATCAGTGCTGGGATTGTCAATAAAAAAGGTAACCCTTTACAAATTACTAATTACTTCTCTCAACCTGTAATGAGATTACATTACTCATTACGTCCTGAAAAATTAATCTCAGTACTCATTACTATACTTCCAAGTTACTTTCTGAAGCTCAAACAAATCTGTTCCAATTAAAAAGGGAAAAAACAACAGTACTACAAAAACAGCTGTCTCAAAATAAGACCTTTATGAATAAAGATTTAAAAAATTACAGAGCTGTTTCTAAAGTAAAGTCAAGTCAGGTCTAGGTGAGGTCAGGCACTTTGTTCTTTTGCCCAGGGATTTTTTTTGTCATGAGTACAGAGACAGGTAGCTGGCACAGATCATATACAAGGCAAAATATTGGTATATGTCATTTCTCAAAATATTTGGCATGATCATGTGTACTGTCACAGAAAAGCATTGAAAGAACTAATTGCTCAGGTTCCTGAATTCACACTAATTGCCCAGGTTCCTGTTATTTCAGGCCTACAGTGGAAATCAGAAAGATGAAGCATACTTAACATTAAAACATTCTCAAGACACTGTTACCATCTAAATTGTAATTATTAAAATACATGATATAACTAGACGCTTGTCCTTTTATTCTTTGCTTACAGAGGACTTTTCAGACAGTGAGGAGATATTTCCTAAAGAGATTGCCAAGTGGAATTCTAACGATCTCATGGATAAGATTGAAGCAGGGGATCTAGAAGAATCTACAGGTACTTGTTATCTGTATGCTTTTAAGGAATGAGAATTTGCTAAATAAACCATGCTATTGGGCTATTGCATTGAGGTTCATAATCCACATTAATGGCATAAGGGCTAAAATACTTATTATTCTAAGTTATCTCAATTTAAATGTTGACCAGTACAGCCCTTCTAATTAGTGAATATAATTGCACACATACAGCTTGTGTAATCTCCATAGAAAAGCATCACCAATTACGATGGGATGCTTTGGAGTACTTACACATGAACCTGTCTGTGGAGAATAGCAACTGTGTTCTTTGGAGTGATGGAGCACCATCCCCTACCTTTGAGATGAGTTGGAGTGCTGCTTGTGATCCAGAACTAATTATTCTTCAGTACCTGATCTCACTAATGCTCTTTTGGCTAAAAGCAATGAAATCCTCATAATGTTCCAACATCCTCATAATGTTCTACATCTCTTCCGAGAGTAGAGGCTGTTACTGTAGGACGGGGCGGGACAAACTCCCTATTCATACCCTTGATTTCAGAAGAAACATTAGATGTTCACAAACTTTGAACATATAGTGTATATAATATTATGACACTAATACTAGGCTATTTAGTTTGACAATGTTCTGCATGGTCTGATATGGACATACCGTATTTTCGATTTAATTTGTGACAGATTGTAAATGAGAAATTCTAACTGAAACTAAATAAGTAAATGCATAAAGGACATATGGATAGTATTTTTGTTATTGACTGATATTATTTTTTTGTCAGCAGAAGAGCTGTACCAAGACATGGGAGAATATGCAAGGACAGCCAGTCAAGAGAGGTTAGATGAGGTATGCAATCTGTTTCAGTTAGTTTAATTATTTTCAATTAGTGGCTCATGATTGTCTTTATGAACTTGACTTCTTATCAGAAGAATATTTTAGTAGCATACTAGGTGATGTTATAAGACAGTACCATCTTGGGAGTCAACACAAACAATACCTGCCCATCAAGTCTCACCTATACTATATCCATAGAGAAAATTAAAAATAATAATATAATAGTAAATAAAAAACAATGCACACTTTTAAAGGTATGTAAGATGATAGGTAATATGATCAGAGACTCACATTCACTCTTGGCTGCCATCCTGTCATCTGCTTTGGAAGAGATTTTTTTGACTCTTCTCCTAAGCATATGGAGGATAAACAGTTTTGGTAAATTAATATTATCGGTCTTAACAAAAAGAAGTTGCAGATATTCCATTCATATGGTTCCATAATGGTTCAATGATGTGTTTGTGTTCTTGCAAAATAATTTGTTAAGGGTAATTGAAATTGGGAATAGACAAGGCATACAAGTGGTTTTAATATGTAGTTTTGGTAATGACATGAGAGGATTCCATAGTCAAAGACAGTTGAACACAAATTTGTTATAAGCTATAAATCAGCAATTTATTCCTGTAGTATTTTTGTCCCTTTGCACACGCTGTAGATGAGTGGCACAGCTAACATCCCCATCATCACCATAACCAGGCACCATTCAGTAAGTAAACAAGGACTGGTTTTGGTAGTGAAAATTATCGATGAAGTTGTCATAATGCATTACATTGTTCTATGTCACTGTTAAAGAATGTTTGGAGTCTCATACAGTAGTAGTTGTGTGTTATATTGCAAACTAAATGTGATGTATCCTGATGAATGGCTCTTTAATTTGCACTACCAAAATAAAACCATATGTGTTATGTCCAGAGCAGTTCCCCTAACACATCATTTTGGTTGTCTGTGGTAGCTTCCTGTTTTCGTCTTCCTTTCCTTATGGATAAGTCAAGGCTAGCAGCCATGTTAGTGGTTAGTAATAATTCAGGCAATAGGCAATATGACAAAATATTATTAATATTGTGATAAAATGTCACAATATACTTTTCTGAGTACATCACAGGTATTGTAAGTATTTCTAGAACACTGACCATAAAAAGATTTAAGCAAATTGTTAGGAGCTGGTAAACAACAACCAGTGATGTCACACTGTCAAATTAAAGCCTTATAGTAACAAGTAGCGAATTACTGATCTGATATACTGAATCGGTGTCAGCACCATTGGCGAACTTTTTAAATGGATTTGGCGTCAGCAAAACATGGCCAATCCACATTCAATTTTGTTTATTTGACACCATCATTATAAAATTATAACATCACATTATCCATAAACAGTGTATTTCTGGTCTTATGTATTTATTACTTTTTCTCTTTTGTAGTTAAGAAGTGATGTATAGTTACAGCCTCTTGTTACCTTACACACACTAAAATAATTCTAAGTAATTCTATATTGTGAAGTATAAATGTTTTGAAGAACTAAAAATAGCATTCAGAACAGTACTCAGTTCAAATGTCAGAAAAAATATTGGGAGAGAAAACTGAGTGTTATTGATGCATCCCTAATAAAAAGGAGCTGACTGGATCATTATACTATTATCTTTTTATTGTCATTTTTTTAAAGTGCGGTTTGATTGGTCTTCCCCATTCCTTATTACACTGAATAAAAATACCTACTGTAATGCCACTACTGTTATGTAGATGCATAGTGTTTGTTCCAGCTTTACAGCAACCATAGGTAAAAATAAAATATTGTAATATGTTTTGTGTACTCTGAATGCACTGAGTAATATATATGTATATATGTATATATATATATATATATATGTATATATATATATATATATATACGTATATATACATACATACATTACTTTCAGAAAAGTGGCAAAATGCACAACACAGCAGTAGTGTAGCTAAACCAACGATTGTTGTAGTCATGTCACATTAAAATGTTCAATCACATTTTCACTGATCTATAAAAATATATGAAGTAGAATTTCATGTCTATGGTGCATACATTTGCTGTATTTAGCATTTAATCTTTGTAATTAATCATAATATTACAAGCAGTGTTTTAAAGGCATACTCCAGCATTTTTCAACGTTTTCAGTTCTTTTCGAAACTGAAAAAACAAGAAAAACTACTGTCCATGGTAATTGACTGTACAGTTGAGGAAGATAAATTATATTTGCTGCAGATATTTTATAGTCAGTATTGGCAGTATAACATCTTTTTGTTACAGTGAGTCAACTCACTGTCCCCAAATAGAAAATTTACACGCTCTTTGGCTGCAACCCTCCTATCTGCTTATGGTTAGAAAAACAGCAGAATTTGTTTTACTAGGAAGCCATTTCATATAAGTGTATTGATGATGCTAGTTGCCAATTCTTCCTCTAATCCTAACATTAGAAAATGGGAAATGATTGACAACTACCCTTGAGAAAAGAAACTCTATAAAAGCACATGATCTTTGACAATTTAAGATATACCCCGCCCCACTGTCCTATCCAAACCTCACTGTTTGACCTTCCACACTCATGTCCCATTGTGCAACTTAACCCTATTTATGTACAGAACATGTATGCTGGTACTGTGGATAGGTCTTTTGAACTATGATGATTAGCAGATGAGTTCAATTTTAGTAGTATGGGCAAATTGTCGTGTACCAAGCCATTTGTTATAATTAATACAGTCATAAATAATACATCTGTTGGGAATGGACATTTTTTTGTAATAATTGTTAACAAAATTAGTGCATCTATTTGTTTGAAAGAGAGCAGTTTTGGTTGGCACAGATTTCACTCTCTGCTGTTTATCCCATGCTAACCATAACCCTAACCCTAACCATACATTACAATAATCCCGGCAGCAAATGAAAACTGGATATTTTAGCTAAAAACAGACAAGTTCAATGCAAGAAAACATTTCCCTACAATTTGTGTATTCATGACTATATTAATGTTGTGCATATAGGGTTGATTGGCACATATTATGGGGACAGTTTAGCACAGTGTTGAAAAGCTATAGAAATAATCTATAATATGTGAGTTCAGCAAGGCACATGTTGTGCTTTTAAAAGACTTAAGTATTGTAAGTGAAGAAAATAGTTACCATAGTAGAATGTTAAAACTCAGAGCTTAGCAGTTGTAAAGGAATTAAGAACCATTTTAATACAGAACCAGTTCAATATGTAGCATATGTTTGGATGCTGTACTGTAAGATACTGATTATTATATTGAAGCAAAGACTTCAGTTCATTTTATTAGAAAAGTGAAATGAATCATGGATTGTTCATGCTGTTCTAGATTCAACCTGAAACTAGATATGCCAACACCAGTGACCATTTATTGGAATTTGTGAAAATTACAGCAGCTTCTAACACCTACAAGACAGCCTCTCACTTTGAACATCTGACATATTTTTTTGTTAATGCATCAGTGAGATGTCACAGTATTTTCAAAATGGAATTATGGTTATGAAGGTCTTTGCCGGAGGAATTTCTACAACACTTTCGGTAATATTGATGTGTTGTTTTCATTTCTCTACACAGTTATAGTGTTTTTTATTCGGCACCTTTAAAAATGACTTTCATAATTAAATTCCACCCTAAGTTCAGAATGTTAAAAGTTTTTATTGCCACCCAAAACAGTATTGTAAGTGTTAAGGAGGTGTGATCACACTATTCTAAATGTCTCACTCTAGCACTATTTTTAACTGAGATGTGTTTTAGCCTATAGCTGCTTGTTTTAGCAGACTGACTGGAGGAGACTTTGCCTATACAGTTGCATGGCATTTAAGAGACAGAATTGACATTCATTTGTCTTGACACACCTCATTCATTCAATTTTTTTATCCTTCTTCTGTCATCCACCTACTCACCCACCCATTCAATTACCACGCATCCATCCTTATTTTCTTTTCAGGATGGATTTTGTCCTCAGTCTTTGCAGCCCTCCAAGATCCATGTCCTAATCCTTGTTCTTCATGGTGGAAACATTTTGGACACAGGCTGTGGAGAACAAAGCTCCAAGCAAGGCGACGTCAACACCATTACTACTGCTTTCGACACAGTCATGCGCGTGCACTATCCCTCCACCCTGGGCCATATTGCTATTCGTCTGGTGCCCTGTCCAGCCATCTGTGCTGAAGCCTTTTCTT
>JAILXH010074513.1:7197-19710 GCA_023558415.1 Piaractus mesopotamicus | reverse complement strand
ACACACACACACACACACACACACACACACACACACAGCGCCTTGATAATGATCTGAAACAATTGTAAATAACCAACAATTAGCATGTAATGGGTCCTTATCAGACTGAGGATCTGTCTCGTCTAAACTGCCTTCTCTCCCAGCTAAAACTCTAAACGTTGGGCTAACATTAGCATAGTGATAAGAGCTTTGATTGTTTTTAGCCAAAATGGCGGTCGTGGAAAAGGCTATGTGCAAAGTGAGCCCTCTTTGGTAGGATGCCCTGTGGAGGGGATTTAAGCTTTTTAGTTAGCTAAGGAGGTTCAAGCTTACTGTTTACCTCAGAATTATATGCATTGCCATTGTGCTGCCAAAAAGATTATATTAATCAGTCATTTCAGAGACAAAACCTTTCATGAGTCAATAATGTGCAAAAGAAAATGATTAAGTACACAGGAATAAGTTTGGATAGGTGTGCCACTGACCATGGCCACTTCATATTCAGAAAAATGCCATAACTGCTTGTGTTTTTGAGTGCTTTCAAGCCACCACAAGCATATTATATCTAACCCTCAAAATGCACCACCCTATTCATAGTAGTTTTTTATTTATTTTGCAATAAGTGTGGAGCTTACTGTAATTGTAAATTTAATTGGTTTCAAAAACAGTGATATTTTGCAAGAAGATCCTGTCATAACATCTGTGACATGGTTAGGGGCTTGAGCAAACCCCCAATGAGCTAACTGAGGAAAACAACATTAGCGTTTTTGTGGCATCCCTCAGAGCACAGACCACCGCCTCTCCATGAAAATGCCAGTCACAAGAGCACTAATAGTTTCCACAGTACTGGGTGCTAATTAAGCTAACTCAGTCAGCAAAGAGTCCAGGCTGAAAATTGTTTACCACTGAAATGCTAAATGCTAAACATCCTCATTTGTGGTTTTGGTAATCAAACCAAAACTAAAATGATAAAAATGTGTGAGCATGCCTCAAATCTCCTCAGACAGTGATAAAGAAGGTTGGTTGAAAAGTTGATGATGTGACAAAAGCAGTTCTTTCTAAGGATGGAGGAAACACAAATGCCAAATGCCTGCTTTGCCCCCTCCTCACTGGCCCCCAAAACATTTTTCCCCATTCCACACCTAATTGTCTTCCTCACAGCTGTGAAACTTATGTCACTTGAACACTATTATAATTGCTTAAAGCCTGCAAGAAACCACATCGGTCTGTTACGCAGGGGCTAGGAAATCACAAATCAGCCTCCATTTGCCACCATACAACTGTAAAAGGCACAGGCACACAGTAATAATGTAGGCACTGAAAATACATTAATTGAATTATCTCCCAGAAAGATATTTTGTGCGTACAAACATTATGAGCCATTTGCTGAACTTGTGTGTCAAACATCTAATATCAATCACCATCTATATCATTTGAATCAAAAGTTCTTTTCTTTAAGGTACGCTCTAATGTCCTTTAGACGCGAGCACCTGTGTTGTTGATACTTCTACAATACTGTGAAAAAACTCAACCCTTCATTTATTTAAATTCCAGTTAAACTCTCCACCAAGTTATTCATTTTTCAGGAGATATTTCTGAAAAGATTAAATATAAGTAATCCACTTGCACAAAGAAGGGAAAAGTCAAAGGAAAATAAGTGGAAAAAAAACAGGAGTTTCCAAAACTGGAGCTCACAAAATGATTAGAAGATATAAAGAAAATGGGACCCCTAAAAACCATGCCACCAAAACAGTCGTAATCAGACAAGCAGTACTTCAAGCTTTCGCCTTTGAGAGACAGCAGGAAATCAAACTCAACTCTTGCTTCAGGATGTTTGTCCATCTCCACTCTGAGAAGACAATTCAACACTATGGGCCTAAAGGATGTGCAGCTGTCAAGAAGCAGTTACTGAGAAAAAGAAATAAAACACACAAGAAAAAAAAAATTGAAAATCAAACAAAGAAGCTGTTGATGTCCTCAGAACAATAAACTGGTCACCCAAAAGCCCAAAACTTAACATCATTAAACACGTTACTTTGACTGTGCTAAGCAAAAAATGCAACCAGCCTCCAAGACTGAACTTCCCATAGTAAATATCCCAGCAGATTTTAAAATTTTGATATTTGGTTGTTAAGGTTTCTGTGTAATTTTCTGACAAATATATGTTTTGTGCTTTTTCCTGATGGCCATTTTGACTGTAAATGAAATAAATAAAGGGTGGGCTCTGACTTCTTCACAGTACCACATATCAGAGGGAAGAGAAATGATAGTGTAATGATGCAAATCAAAACTCTCTAACTGACATTGTTGATGTCAGCGAGGCAAACTAGGCATTTGTCCAAAAAGCAAACAAAAAAAATAACTACTTCAACAGTCAACTCTACACAAAGCAACCACAAACTGACCTCAATGACTTTTGAAAACATAGTGAAGCATAATGAGAACATCTTATGGAAATTAAATTGCTTTTTGCAGCTAACTACTGGATCCATGTTCTGCCCATACAAACAAAGTATGGGCAGAATATGGATCTGCTAATTGTGACTCTAAAGCAAGCACAAGGTAGAGATGCAAATAACTACCTGGCCTGTAACTGTACACTCCAAATAAGTTGGTTCTTCAAGGGTTCTTCAGTAAAGGGAATGGTTCCATTTACTCAAATTGTAACAACAGAAGAAAAAGAAGAAGTCTTTTTGGTGATTTATAGAACCATTTTCAAAAAGGTCCTATATAGGAGCACAATCAATATATTCTCTTTCAATCATGATTCTAAATGGAACCATTCAATTTACTAAAGAACCCATGAAGAATCATCTTTTAAGAGTGTAGAATCAACTCAGAAATCAAGTCACATGCTGCTTCTAACTTAAGTTTAGTTTACTTTTATAAGAGCAGAATCACTAAAGCTGGTCATCTGAAGCACACAGGTATCTTAACTGAGACTCTGAACTCCATGAACCTCAAAACCAAACTAAGACGCCGGTGAATATTATGTCTGATGCCAGCATCTCTCAGTACTAGCCAGTTCTGCAGTGGATGCCAGCTAGGCAATTACAACAGAATCAGCTAATAACAAGAAAGCTAAAAAACAGGCTAAAACAGCACTGTCTGGAAGGCCTGTCTGCTCACTAGAGCTGAACCAGACATGCTTCATGCTGCTTTTTGAGAACTGTGGGCCCAGAAATGATGAGCAAAGCAGTTACTGCCCAAGACAACTGGTACTGAATGACTACACAGCTAACTCAAACAGCTGGCCTGTCTATACCTTCAAAAAGGGAACTGGATTTAAATGGCAGAATAAAAGCAAATTACATGGAAATACAGCTAAAGAACAAAGATTCACAAAACCAAGGCTAGGCTGAGTATCAAACTGTCCATCATCTGACAACTTCTTTGTGTACTTATGGAAGTTATTTAATATGATTAATTAAATCTCCTAAAACCTCCTGGACTTAAGCCTGACAAGAAAAGGTGGTGTCACGGACTACCTGCTCCACTGGCATGCTATTTCAGAACAACGGTTAAAACTGAAACCACACCCACCTCTGTTGATCTGATAAACACCCTCACCCCTCTAGAATTTAATGTAACCACAAAAGCATTTCCTCCCAAAGGATGTGTTCGCTGCAGCAGGAGGCCTGCAAACCCATGTTCCTGGGCCAGGTGCAGACGAGTTAGCCAGAGCTTTTCAGAGCTTGGCTTGACTCACAAACATGGAGCTAGCATTGAGTCATTCCCTTTTGTCAATTACAGTACATCAGGTCACTCATTAACCATCAAAACCAAAAGAGCTATTGGGTTAAAACATGAAATTCTAACTATGATCTAACTATGAACTATGATCTAACTATGATTTCATTGTCTATGAAAGTCCCAACTCTGTATTTTTTACAGAGTGAGAGGAAGCAAACAAACAAGCAAACCAAACTTCTAGTAGGTAAACAACAGCTTGTGTACACTTCACATCTTCACAAGTGGCAAGATTACAATTTAAAGCAGCCATTACATCTATGTTAACATACAGGGAGGCTTCTTAAATTCTTAGATGTCAAATTCTAAGAGCCAGCCCCCAAAATAACCACAATTCACACCTCCACAGAACTCAGAAACATTGCAAGGTGGCTTGTAAAAGGTAGGCAGTTCACACCAAACAATAGCTCAGTGGGGAGTCAAGCTCTTCACACTTACAAACAGAGGGAAAGCAAAGTTTCTGGGGCCACCATGAGCTAAACTATTAGCATGAAAATTTACCTTCTTGACCTACTCAATCCTTTTTTGTAATCCAGCTGTACTGGCAGTAAATTAGCCACCTGTAGACTGACTCGGTTAGAAGAAAAAAATTGTTATAATTGGCTCAGTAAAAGCCTTTGTTTGCTCTAAAAGAGCAAAACAGGATGATAAAACTAGATAAAAATCTACCCAAGCGTGCAACACCCTGGGGCTCTCCCCTGCCTATAGGTATGGCTTAGTACTGCCCAGGTCAAATATGGTGAGCCCTGATCAAACACATGCATCATTTTCCGTAAGATGAACAAGGACAGGGGCCTATTATACAAGCCTGCCCTTTCCAAGCAATAAAAACCAGACAAGGCAACCTACTCCATCACTCCAGTCTCTGGCTAAGCTTGTCTCCATCAACCCTTAAAACAACATGCTTAAATATTACAACAGGACAGCCTTTTAGAGTACAGCCAGATGCCAACAGGACAAGAGACCCTAATACTGAAACAGACCCATTAAACAGAGGTGACAAAAAAATGTAAAATAAATTTAAACGTCACATGGAATAATTTAGCTCCCCAAAAAGTACCACTGCACAAATGCTCTATTGTCCAGTGTCCATAGAAAGTACTAATCATTACACAGGGAACCCTGGTGAAGAGGAGCTTGGCAGCCAACATACACACACACCCTTATCCAGATGGACCCATGACTACAGACAAACAGCCTCACACACACACAGGAAGAATAGTAACGGTAAACAAGAAATTACATTTCCCCTACTAGGGAAGAGAGTTAAACACAGAGCGAGGGAAGCATCTCTGTTTAGCAATGTCCAATTGGCCTTGAGCTTCTAGGGAAATGTTGGCTTAGTCGTTACCCTCTAGAGTGGGTAAACTTTGGGAGGGCGACAAACACATAGAGATTACCTAATGCATTGTGTGTCATGGCCAAATCATCCATGAAGTAATACACAAGAGCAGCTTCTCATAAACACATGGAAGAGGACTGGAGTTCATTATCAGTGGGGTGCCTTAACTATCACATGTTGAACCAAGTTAAGCTTTGCGAATCTTTCAGCGCTAAAATGTACTTAGGCAGGTGAAAACCTCCTTATGTGTGTACAGTAACATTCTCCCTAACTCTGGCCACACTGTGGTTGCAAATTTGTTGCCTTTGGCCAATGTTACAGACAATCTTTCTCCTCTCACTTAACCACAAATGTAAAACCATCCTCAAACAAACATCCAACAGCAAAGCCTCTTTTTGAAGGAATGTCTTCATGATCACACATTATTCTTGAAAAATGAAATAAAGTTCAGCTCTCAAGGCTAGCTGAATATCTCAGGGTGACCACCACACAACCTATAGAGAACCTGATCTTTCATGGTTCTGATGGGAAATGGACACAGGTACTCAACCAAAGTATGGATAGTTCTGGATTTGGAAAAGTAACCACACTGTGCATTATCGCAATGACTGCTAGAACAAAAAAAATTTCTGTGTACTTCAGTGTACCTGACTGATCTCAGTCGGCCAATAAAATCAGTCAACTCTGAGGTTCCACAGATTTATTATCAGACATTCAGAAGTTTGTATGGTAGATGTTTTGTATGGTTATGGACTTATATCTTATGTGAAGAAATTTGAATGTTTTCATGATTTTTTAAATTCACATTTACAAAAGCATTCATAATTCATGTTCATTAAAGCACTATTTAAGTAAAACTACTGGAGTCCGTTTGATTTTTGACCACAAAAAAATAATATAATGTTATCACATCTATGACAAAACGTTCATATTGGTGAAGTCCTAATGAATGTGCATTTTGCATGAGCCACTCCAGAAGAGCTTCTTCTAAATTTAATCAATAGAAATGTCCATTCCAGAATTGCCCCCCCCAGTCAAGAAAAATCCTAATGTTCAGACTCTGACCTCTGACCTTTCCCTGCCAAAAAGCTCCCCTCCTTATCCACATGCTATGCAGACAGAGGGTGGAATTTACTACTCCTCCACATAGCAATGAATGAGTTTTTCCCTCCATGGCTATAACTAGTGGACATGAAGCTGTACTCAGAATCTGAGAGGATTTATCCTAATGACTCAGTACTTCCTCCTCAAATGGCAAATATTTGACATCATTGGCTGCAGAACTCCAAAAATCTATCGAACATCTAGCTGAACAAGCAAGATTTTTGCGACCCAGCCAAAGCTATTCAGAACAAATTATGAACTGTCCTGGAGAGGCCCCGGTGTAACAAAGTGCAGTCCACTCCGTGCACAAAAAAAACCATAAATTTCTACTACAACCACGCAGCTGACAAGCCGCTCACACAAGTGTGTGAACCCTGCCTTCAGGCGGTCTTCTCTGGTGGTCTACGCACACTGCCTAATTTTATTAGCGTGAGTCAAGGAGCATCATACAGTTCAGACAGACATATATGCCTGTATGGAGTCAAACTATTACACAGAGAGTCTGGGGCAAGGATAGAGCTTTAGGAAGGCACAAAGTGTGTGTGAATGTGTGACTGTGAGTGAGAGAGAGAGAGAGAGAGATGTAAGATTCAATTCTGTTTTCTATCAAGAATAAAAGGCACAGAGTCTTCAAACAGCTGGCTGAGGGGACAGCTTTTTGATGGAGGTTTGGAAAACAGAATTTTCCAACCCTCCATACTTTTTGAAAATTCCCATCAACCGCAACGCAGAACCAAGTCCAAAAAGCCCCTGATTCATAGTCACCTCTAAAACTTCTCTGTTCACAAGCAAGCAGGTGCACATGCGAAAAGAAAGACTTTCGGACACCCAAGGTCACCAAAATGTTTGTACTCAATTCATTAAGTGATCAGAAATATGATAATATGGAAGAGATCCAGAGGAATTTGTTGGTTCTGCAGTTTTCCCGCTGTGCTGTCTGGAAACCATGTTGCAATGTTGCATCATGTGTAACAATGGAAAAAAATAAGAGACCAGCATTCTATGAAGAATCTGGAAACAACATGGTACCTTCTTAAAATCCATTCTACATCCTCAAAACTAAAGGCCCAAAATGGTTCTTGGCTTGGATGCAAGGTTCTACAAAAAAGGCTTTTATAGGTATTGAACTTTTAGTTCATGTTGAGGCACTGAACGTTTAGAAGGTTTTACAGAAAAATTTACATTCACACATTTGACATTTGATTTCTTTAGTGTCTAAAAAGTGATTTTCTATGGCACTGTTCCAAATAACCCTTTTGGCTCATTTAAGCTGCTTGTGCCCATTTCACTATCCATTTCTGTTCATCCTCCTCCACAATGACGTCTCAACAGTGAAAAGTTCAGATGAAGTCATCGCAGTGAGAAAGGCTGTTGTTCTTGCTGTGACTTCATGGCTCATGAGTGCGAGCACTGTGGGGTGGGGGTCGGTTTAAGGGTCTGGAATATGTGAGGAGGGTAAGGGGTTTAAACACCATGCAGAATTACATTAGCAGAGGGCTGCAGCAAGGAGAAACTTACCTCACCCTGGACCAGCACACACACAGTAGCAGGCACCCACTCACGCGCCCCCCTCAAAGAATTAATCACAATAATTCAGCCATTCCAAAATCCAAAAACACAGTAGTTTCAACAGTTTAGAAAAGTAAGGCAGAGTGAGCTGTCTGTCAGAGAGAGAGAGAGAGAGAGAGAGAGAGAGAGAGAGAGAGACTGATTCTGATCCAGCGTAGAGAGACAGTGGAAACTGGAGCCACCAGCAAGTCACTACAGCAAAGCCGCTGTAAAGCTGTGTTGGCCAGACACACAGCAGCAAATAGCCAGGCAGAGATGGCTGATTGTGTCTAACTCCAGTCTGAGTGGGTGCTGGTTAATGATTACAATCACAGCAGAAAGCATCCTGGCCTGGCGTGCTGCATATAGTTTGGTGTGGGAAGAACACATGTTAAAAGTGCCTAACCCACTATTCAAAAAGCCATGAATCTACAACATTTTCCCCCTTTTACAAAAACCCAGAATTAGTAATTCCAAAATGATTCTGGCTTGGACATACAGTTCTACCTTTAAAAATCCTTTATTTATAGTTAACCTTTACATTATGAGAAAGTTCTTCAAACCTGAAAAAAATATTTTCACTGAAAAACCTCTACATAATGTCAAAGTTCTTGTAAGAATCCTTAAATTGATAGACATTTCAATTATTATTACATATACATGTCTGTAATGTCCTGAAGGACCATGATGATGATGTTACATTAGTTGTCATATTGCCTACCGTTAACTAAAAGGCTCTTCTAAAAAAAACAAAAGTTGTTCTGTTATTGCACCGCTCCAAAGAACTTTCTTTGGCACCTTTATTTTTAAAAGTAGAGAACTACAGAAGACAAAATGATCCCAGTTCAGCTATCTAGAGATACAGCAGACACTTTGGTTACACACTTTAGAAGTTAGAGCCTGTTCATTTAAACTGTGCATGACAAATCTAATTGGTGAATAACAAACATGATACAATGGCTTAAACAGCGTATGACATAATGTAGCTAAAACCTCTGAGTGTACATAATATAACAACATGAGCAGCACTGCTACTGAGACATCTGTACTGGAATCTTTGGGACAGGACAGTGACTGAGCTGTGTAATACAAATAAATGCAATAAATGCAAAGCACTTCCAAAATCAGATTATGCACATAAGTGATCTGTGTGATTCATTATTTATACACAAGCACCAATTAGAGTTCTAATCTATTCATGCTTCCATTTAAAAAAAAAAAATATGAACTATCCATTATCCTACCCCATCTATGTGGGGACATGGCAGACCGTCCCTCTAAATGACTGCCTCATTCAGTGACAATAAGTGGCTAAAGCACCTGCAATCAGGGACAATTACAACAGCAATCTTCATTACCTCCTAGGAAATGCAATCCTGACAAACTTCTCTGTCTTGCCAGTGATGTTACCCAATCCCCTACTCATGTCCTAAATATGGCTTGAATAAAACACTGACCTCATTTGATGCACATGATTTTATAGAGGGGGATAAAAAGGAAAGCTTTCTAAAGCAAACTCTGCAAGGGGACAAGGCTACTTGGGACCATATACACACACACACTCACACTCACACTCACACGTTTCGGGTCACCCTGGACAAACACTAAACCTCACTTTTAAAAGAGTGTCCCTCCCCAGCTGTGGAGACAGGCTTTGATCTATATGGCACTTCACATATTGGGCAGGGATTCAAAACAACAGTTGGAGACACCTCTGTGGTTTCCCAAGTCCTTAAATATCCCCTGCTGGGGTTGGACTGACCAAGTCAGTTCTAAAATGGTTTAAACATTACACTATTGTTATAGAGATTAAGGCAAAACTTGTTGTAGATTAGAATTCAAGCATAAAAACAACCAGTAAAGTGATACGTATGTACTTTTTTTTAAATTAGTTACTAGTTAATAAAGTCAATCTCACATCACAGCAGTTCAAAACACCAAATATCACAGCTGATGTTCCATTGTGCAGCATTTCAAGGAGTAAAGTGAATGAAGGAGTGACCAAATGAATGAATGAATGAATCAACCTCAATGCTCAAACAAATTTTGACCCTTGGACCAATAACATTACAGTCTACTGTTTAATTTTACACAGGCTTCTATTTTTTAAAATAAACTTGGATGTGGCTGGTGGTTATGTATCATACGTTTCTTACAGTTGCACTGAACTTATTTCAAGACTCTTTTGATAGTCAGTTCATCTCTGGATCAGTCGAATATTAACAACATCTGTTCGCACTTCGGATCCCAGAGTTGATCAAATATTCGATTTGCAACGGTGAGAATGGAATTTAACAACTAGACTGTTTCATGTGGTCTCTACAGAAAACATGTCCATCGATCTACCAAGTCAAGCACAGATGTAACTAAAGTCCCATCTGACGTGAGCATTTTTTCCGGACGTGCATGCTAATTACTTTATGCTAGCAACCAAATTTATATACCCACACAAACTTACCCAGGAGTGCTGGTCATATAAAAGTCCACAGAGTAACCAAAATAGCTGCCTTGAGGTCCGCTGTATACCGATGGGTTATCGACGTCTAAGTTGAATGCAACACACAAAGGTAAAAGAAGAGCGAATGAAAGTGTAATTCGCCCCGGCAGTGAGTAAACCGTGTGGAGTAAAGTTGCCTCAGTCTTTGAGCGGTGTCGTTTGGAACCCATGATATTGGCTCTAGAAGTCCTCTTATTCAATGAAGCCTGCCGGTCGCTTTGAACAAAGGCGCTGAGGTAAACGGCGTCTTCGTGGTAAAGGTAAAGTTTTTTCGCCTCAGTACGTATAACGCCTTGTAGACACTCTAACTAAACGGTCCTTACTTAACCTAACTTTACTCTCTCTCTCTCTCTCTCTCTCTCTCTGTGTCTCACTTTACTCTCTCTCTCTCTCTCTGTGTCTCACTTTACTCTCTCTCTCTCTCTCTCTCTCTGTCTCGCTCACTCAGCCTCTCTCTCTCCGTCCTCCCTCTCTCTTAATTGAAGCAGTACTGCTGAGAGGAGTTCCCAGACTCGTGACTGAAGTGTAGCAGAGGTGGAGCTAAGAGAGCAGTCCATGAGGCAGAGAGGTTGTGACGGGACTAAAGTTACCTACTTATTTGGTTTGTTCATTGTAGCTTTTTATTCGCTTAGCGAAAGAAACCCTACATGGGTTCCGTTTCCGCGCACTTAAAGGGCCCATATTATGGACTTTTCCTCACGATATGAAAGAGTTTGATGTACAGTGGAAACATAGTTAGATTGAAAACACTGTTTACGTCCCGTTCGCTCCCCAGTCCATATATAACGTTAAAACCTAGCTGCAAAAACAGCCTTTTTCGAATTAATTACTTTTTGTGATGTCAGGAATATATTTACATATATCTGCGCGTGTGTGTGTGTGTGTGCCTATACAACCTACAGCAGTTTAGTCCCGCCCATTCATGCTAAAGTTATGAGGGGTGTTTCAGCCCGGGTTGCTTTTTGGATATAGGAAAATGCAGTGCAGCCAATCACAACAGAGATAATTTACATATCTCAGTCTTAAAGGCACAGTGAACTCAAAAGACCTGCCTTGCCTGACAGATCTCAGGCATTTGGCATTAGTGCATTTGGACCAGGGTTGGGGGAGTAGCTAAGTAGCGCGCTACTTTTTGTAGTTAGCTACAAATATTTGTAGCTAATAGCTGTAGCCGCTACAGTTTTATGAAATGTAGCTAATAGCTGTAGTGCCTACAAATTTCTGTGTAGCTATAGCGATAATTTTCGCTGCAATTTCGCTACAGACTTCAGGCAATCCGCGCAAAATCTGACCCACAGAACGCGGTCGTTAACTGGGATGTGGCGATTGTGCAGTAATGACTTAGCCGAGCAAACGGGCACGCGTTTGCCCCACCCGCTGATCACCCTTACTAGTAGCCTTAGCTCAGGGGTCTGCAACCGAAGCATTTTATATCCGTTTTACCATCTTGGCTGTAAATAAGTCTCAGTGTGTGCTAATGTGCTAGTATAGGTTAAAAAAACATAATATAAAGAAAAACGCAGACTTTGCCCTGCTTTAAACTTTAGGTCAGCTGTAGCCGCTTCTTTCGCACATCAGTCAGTAACTACTCCGAGGCCGAAGTCAGATTCTCATTTACCAGCTTATTGTTCGAATTGTCCCGTTTCACCTTAAATGGTGCATGAGGCGCCAGAATGTACGTTACTGCTGCGCCATTTAAGGTGGAACGGGAGAATTCGAACGAGAAGCTGACTTCACGACTTTTTTTTGACAGTTTCTCGTTGCAGATTAAACGTATCCGGAAACCAGCTGGAGTGATTATAAATGCAAATAAGTCCATTTGTCTACAAATTATTGATGTTTGTCTTAAATCTGGGAACAGAATATTATGCCTCATTTTTAATATGAAATTTGATTTGTTCTCTGTGAGCGCTGTCATCGCGTTATGGCCAATCAAAATCTGCCAAGCTCCGGGTTACTTTCTCAACTCTTTGTGGCTGTCCGCAATTACTTCAGTAATCAGCGCCTGTGCCGTTCGTAACTAGCGTTAGGACTCCGAGCTCCTCAGAAGTATCTTAGGTTTTATTAGATTCAAAAAGCGATGAAACTACACAGCGAGCGGTGAGAGGTTCTCAGCTGACCTCAGTACAGCTGTGGCTCGGCCATAGACTGAACTGCCTGCTCTGTTTGTCTCTGTACGAGACGCTACACAGCCAAGAGAATCAGATAACTTGGACTTCTTGAGATGTTCAGGTATGCAGCACACATGCCACAAGCTAACACATAACATCGCTATGACAAAAATGTAGCTATC
>JAILXH010074510.1:47933-59075 GCA_023558415.1 Piaractus mesopotamicus | reverse complement strand
CTCTCTCTCTCTCTCTCTCTCTCTCTCTCTCTCTCTCTCTCTCTCTCTCTCTCCCTCCCTCCCTCCCTCCCTCTCTCAATCTTTCTATCTTTCAGTGCTTGCACTTTGAATAGTTCACACTTCCAGATTTTTAGAGAAACATCACTTTTGTGTGCCATGTGGTCACACACTTGATTGATTTTGTTTGTGAAATGATAATTAACAGTCAGCCAGCAAATGCTTAACAAACATCTCAAAGCAATACTTCAACCCTGGAATGAAAAGGACAGTGGAAGCAAATTAGGAAGTTTGATGACCATGGGCTTATAGCATAACATTTGCTCTGAAGTCAGCTAAACTTTGTGTTTGTTAATGTGTTGGTAACACTTATTTAACACTTATTGTTGTCTGACAATAAATAATGTTACAGAACAATGTTAAGTTCAGTTAGCTAGCTATATGCATCCACAGACATTTCAAGGCTTTCAAGCTGTATAATTTGACATCTTTACAAACATCTCTAGTTTTATTTTTTACTCTAACTGCTGAAAAAAGCTCTCAGAGTGCATAGCAGTGTGGAAAAAAAATATTCTAAATAAGTATATATAATAAATAATTCTTTTTTGATCTCATTTAGTTTTCCTAGACATGGTTAGGTACGGAACTTTTGTCCTATTTCTGAGATTTCTGAAACCTGTCTCCTAAGGAACAATGCCTAGATTACGCTGATCTATATGGATTAATTTAATTCTTTGCTTAATAAGATTAACATAAGAAAAATGTAAGATCTCATAGTTTGCTGTAATATGTTTAAGTACAACCCCATTTCCAAAAAAGTTGGGATGCTGTGCAAAATTTAAATAAAAACAGAACACAATGGTGTGCCAATCATTTAAACAGTATATTTATTTGAAAATACTACAAAGACAATCATATATCAAATGTTGAAACTAAGAAATATTATTTGCAAATATATGCCAGTTTTGAGTTCCATACCAGCAACACATTTCAAAAAAGTTGGCAACAAAAGACAAACATCTCACAACTAATTAGATTAATTGGAAACAGGTCAGTAACATGACTGGGTATAAAAAGCATGTTACAGAGAGCCTGAGTCTTTCAAAAGTGTGTAAATAGCAAAAAACATTTGATTTCGTCATCTACAGGACATAACATCATTAAAAGATTCAGAGAATCTGGAGAAATCTCTGTATGCCAGGGATAAGACTGAAAACCAGTATTTGCTGGCTGTGATGTTTAGGCCCTCAGGCGGCACTGAATTAAAAACAGACATGATTCTATAGTGTAAATCACTGCTTGGGAACACTTCCAAAAACTATTGCCCTTGAACACAGTTTGTTGCAAATGCAAGTGAAAATGCAAAGAAGAAACCACATACAAACAGGATCCAGAAACGTGGCCACCTTCTCTGGGCCTGAGCTCATTTAAGATGGACTGAGGCGAAATGGCAAAGTGTCCTGTGGTCTGATGAATCAAAATTTGAAATTCTTTTTAAAATTTAGGATGCCAAGTCATGGATGCCACGAGTGCACAGTTCAACAGCCAGCATCCCTGATGGTGACTCACACATCTGTGAAGGCACCATAATGGACAATATATACATGTTTTGGACCAACATACACTGCCGTCCCGGTGACATCTTTTTCAGTGAAGGCCTAACTTATTTTAGCAAGACAATGCAAAACCACCTTTTGCACATACAACAACGGCCTGGCTCCATAGTAAAAGAGTCGAGGTGCTAAACTGGCCTGCTTGCAATCCAGACCTGAAAGCATTTGATGGATTATGAAACGTAAAAATATAAGAAAAAGGAGACCCTGAACTGTTGAGCAGCTGAAATCCTTTATCAAACAAGAATGGAAAAACATTTCACTTTGAAAACTACAGCAACTGTTTCCAAACGCTTACAGAGTGTTGTCAAAAGAAGAGGTGATGAAACACAGTGGTAAACATGCCTCAGTCCCAACTTTTTTTTGAAATGTGTTGTCACAGTGACAAAATTTCACACAAATCAGAATGTCTATGCTCCCACACAATAACCCAAAGTCTGAGCACATCACTTACGCCAGAAAATCCAGTAAAACAAGGAGAAAAAATCTGATGCCACAGAATTATTGATGTTAATTGTTCAAAATGTATAGCCCTTTAATGTCCTCACCAAGAAAAAAGCAATCTATTTTTTGTATTTTATATTTGTTTGGATAATAATAAAAACAATTGTTTTTTTTTTTGTTTTTTTTCATTTTTTGACCCCACAATTTTTAAAAATATTCATGTTTACCAAACGGTTGAGATGGCACTTTGTGGCATGTATAGCGACTCAAAATGTGCTCTACCAAATGGTTGAGCAGAACATTAAAGGGATAGACAAAATATGCCAGCCTTATACAGCCTTATAATGGCCCATGAAACTGAAAAAAAAAATTATTTTATACAGGTAAACTATATGGATTAACGCCTCCGGATAGCTAACTAAGCTTTAAAGATTAAACATGGGCTGTATATTGTTCATATTTGTGATTAGAAAACATTTAGTTTTAAAACAGACATTAATGTAGTGATATGCATGCCATCCTTTGCATTGCTTTCTTAAAATTTGCTTAAAGACCTCACTGAGTTCTCCTCAGAATGCCCTTCAGCGCTTAAGTGTTAGATATAGCGTTAGCTCATCTGAAGGGATCACTTCCTATTCTCAACTGTTATACATGTAAATCAAGTTTATCTTTTAATAATAAAATGTTTTCCAATGTACTTCTCTGTGTGCATCTGCATTGTTCTTCTTGCTGCTTTTTTAGTCTGTTAGCATAAGTGTACAGATGCTACGAGGACACTGAGCTGAAAGTGTGATGGACATGACAGTACTTGTCATGCAAACGGTCAGTTAAGAAAGGAAGAAGGAAGTTTTCCCCAACTTATTTTAGTGGTTGGGATCTTTTTGTTTATTTATTATGTTGTACTTATTTTCATTATCTCATTACCCATGAGCTCTATCAAGTCTCTTCTCAAAACAACTTCAAACGACTTGTGAAGTGAAGTACAGTGTGGAATAAAAAAAACACAGAGTCAATGATTTGCAAATAAATTAACTGATTAATAAATCAATTAATTAATACTGTGTGTTAAATTGGATCATGTAAGACTGATATACATGACTCACAAAAATATTATGAATATCATTCAAAATACAAAGGTTTTTTCTTAGTTAATAGAAATTTTCCTTCAGGCTGCTGATATCCACCTACTCTTACTTTCATAGGTAGGATGCATTCATTTCAAAAATCTATGACCACAACAAAATCAGGAAAACAAACATTACATGAATAAAAACTATTTCTACTACTACTATTACTATGACTAATAATAACAACAGCAACAACAACAACAATATTTACAATGGTCATGGTTTAGATGGTAGCCTTGTGCATAGAACAGTTCAACATTGTATTCTCAAATGTGTTGTTTGAAAATCTGAGGTATTTGTTTCCACTTTAAGTGAATGTCTTTTTGTTTGCTCTGGGGAATCCCTCCCTTTTGCGCAACTGGATTGGAAAACCCACAGACGAGTAAGGCCAGAAAATAAGCCCTCTTATTTCCATTATCTCTGATCTCTTAAAAAAAATTTTTTGCCTTTCACAATTAAAGGCATTGTGGGCAAGTGAAGGCAGATAGTCAGTAATAATGTTTATGGAGTGCACAGTCCACTTTCCAGCCTAGCCTTTGGAACAAAGTCAGACAAAGTAAGAATGAATAAGTAAAGAATCCAATTGAACCATAATGCATTAGACTGGGATGTATTTATAAGTCTGAGGGTTTTATAAAAAACTAGGCCTTTGTAAGGTCACTATAAATGCAAAACAGTTCAGTTTACTCCCATGAGGTTTGGAAACGGATTATCTTGAGTCACTTGCTTTCCTCTAGCTCAGTTTATTTTGAATGCCTTGAACACAAGTAGCACAAATAAATCAAGCTAAAGCAAACCAAATGGCTCATTATTGCAGCGTATGAAGAATAGGTGGTATGACTCGCAGCTGAGAGTACAGCTTTGAAGGGAAAATTGCATGCAAGTCATATTCAGCGGCATCAAACCACAGCCACGTTTTATTGCACTCCGATTACGTTACGGCATTGTGTGGCGCGACCGTGGCTGATTAACAGGCCCATTTTGACTGGAACAGAATGAATCACTATGTACTGTAAATGTTTGGCTAATCCTAATGGAGGCATGGTCTCCTAATGAAGAAAAAGGCCTCTTTAACAGGTATGCTTCAGGTCTGTACAATGGCGTATACAGTATGCTGGTGCCGCAGGGCATCGGCGCTGAGGTGTAATTTATCTCACTTGTTTACGGAGAAATGTCCTTGATAGGAATTGCTCTTAACCGAGTGGAGATACTGCGGCTTCTTGGCCACCTCACCCAAAAGGCCCCCAGACGCTGTACAAACTCCATGCATACAGGCCTCCGGTTATAAGCCTGTGGGCCTGGCCTCCAGCTGGTTTCTTTTTTCAAAAGTGACATATGAGGTTCTGCAAAAACACCCCCAGCTTCATCGCGAGGCCCTGCCCTCCACCCCTCCTTATGCCCTCACACCTCCACCCCCAAAGGCCTGGCATTTCAAAAGTCCCCTTCTCTCCATCAAAACTCTCCAAGGCGAAAGCGGAGGCCTGCCAAGTAAGAAATACGTAAAATGCCATGAAATCAGAGGGCACCCACAAAGCACAAACAATCCCCGTCTATGCATCCTGGACAGCCACTGCAGGCGAAGGTCTCGCTTGGGGGGTGGCTATTTCTGTACCCCTTAAATAAACAACGATTAGTCTCCGAGCCAACCGAAGCACGGCCTCCAGACGGGTTAATGGGAGCTTGTCTGGTCGGCAGGCATGACACCTCGGCTCCCGGCCTCCTCATAATCAATAGGCGACTGAAAGACGAGAACAACATTCAGGCTGTAGTCGTACCGGCCTAACCGTGTGTCGGCACGTGGGGGCCAGCCATGTCCATAACAACACAGAACGCCCCTTTGGAGGCCCTGGCTTGTTTGTTTGTTTATCCTCACCCCCATGCCTTCTTCTCGATGCGGAAAGAGGGAATGGCATGAACAGAAACGTGCAGTATGTGAGACCTGAGCGGTTTCCAGGGGTGCCGTTTGTTTTACTGGGCTAATCAGTTTTAATTAGCCAACTCACAGTGGCTTAGTTCAGATGAAAAGTGGAGTTTGTCAAAATGGTCAAAAGAACGATGCCACAATGGTTACACAGGGAGGCAATGTCATCTAAGTTCTTCTTCCTCTGTACACTGTGTACTTCTTACACATTGTTCCGGTGGCTTCTTTAGTCCTACTTAAATATACATGTAACTATAATGCAGCACTAAAGAAGCCACTTGCCAAGCACACTTTGCTTTAGTCATTGTTAAGCCATTCATCAGTGGTCAGTTTCTGACCACTCTTGGCTGGATTTTTGTGGGCAGTGGACTGCTCTCAAATTAGCAATGACACAGACGGGTGTAAACACTCGTACCAACTGCACACAGAACCATGTCAGTACAACTGCTGTGTTGATAATGGACCACCACCTTAATAATATCTGGTCTATAGCGGGCAGAAACTTACCAGTTACAAACGGAATAGAGGGTGGCTGAAACAGTCCATAACTGATGAAATGTATAGTGGACCTAAACGGTAGGATGAGCTCACTGAGTGGAAGTACACAGTAGGTGTTTTTAATAAAATAGCTGGTAAGTGTATCACTTTAAAACATGTTTATTCTAGCTACTGCATCTTGATTGAAACATAAACCTTCAACGCCATCCCTCAGCAAGTGGTGTTTTCTACCCTGTGAGGAATTCCATTCACCTGGACAGTCTGCGATTATTCATCTATACAGTGAAGCTATAAAGTGGATGCTCGTGTAGTAGCCAGTTTTGGAAATACAAGGTAGGCGTTTTTAATAAAGTGGCCGGTGAGTGCGTGCAGGCGCTCTCGCGCCCCGGTGATGTCAGCGCGACCTGAGCGCTGATAGGACCCTGCAGCAGCTCCCCTCTCCACCCCAGAACACCCCCCTCCAGACCCCCCCCCCCCCAAACACACACACAGTCCCCCCGCTTTCACCTGTTCCGCGTGCGCGTTCCGTTCCTCCGCGTATACCTGTGAAGACCTTTCTGTCTCTATCTCTATCTCTTTCTCACGAGGATGATCGCGCGCGCCCTGCTGCCGTTGCTACTGTTGCTCGCGCCGGCCGCTCGCGCCGAGCCGGCGTTCCGCTGCCCGAGCTGCAGCGCTGAGCGCCAGGCGGCGTGTCCCGCGCTCGCAGAGCCCTGCGCTGAGATGGTGCGCGAGCCGGGCTGCGGCTGTTGCCCGGTGTGCGCGCGGCAGCAGGGCGAGCCGTGCGGGGTGTACACGCCGCGCTGCTCCAGCGGACTACGCTGCTACCCGCCGCCCGATTCAGAGCTGCCGCTTGAGCAGCTCGTGCAGGGACGCGGGCGGTGCGCGCGCAAGGTGGACGCAGAGCCCGCGGGGAGCGCCGAGCTGAGCGGTAAGCGTGAGAAGGGACAGTGTAACCTGTAATTAGGCACATGATAGAAGCTTTCGCATGTTCTATCATTGGATCACTGTCATAACAACAGCTGACACACTGTGCCATATGGTGCACACTTAAAAAAGATGGTTCTTCAGGAGTTCTTTAGTGAAGGTTCCATGAGTTCTACGTAGAACCATTTCATGCTTAATTGGTTCTTTGCATGGTGAAATTGTTCCTAAGATTGATGGAGGATGCATTGTATTTAGTTCTGTACAGCACCAAAAATGGTTCTTGTGTTGCTGCAAGCTTGACATTGTAACGCGATGTGATGGCACTAGCATACATACATCTTCTCCTTGTGCATTTGGACCGAATACACTAGTATCAGCTTAAACTTAAATAAACAAAAGTTTAAGCATCTGTCCTGTTACCTGATGTACCACAGTGCTTAAATCTGCTCTGCTCATGCTCATACCTGGCTTCTTGTTGACATTTGTGGCATGTGTTGTCAGCATGTTTTGGTAGTATGCTGGTGATCATCCTTGAAATGGGCTGCAAAATGATGCCAAAAACAGACTATAGTGTATATATAGTATAAAGTAGGCCTTATTAATTATAGCCAGGCCAGAATTGTTTCTTCTTGTAGAAACAACTACATTGCTTATCAAAAGCAATGCGTTTAGCAGGAGCACTTTTGCTAATAGTTTGTATTGAGCATTTGCACTGCATTTCTGACCAAGACTGAAAAACTGACCATGTCAACAGAGCAGTCTTCAGTTAAGAAGCTGCTGATAAGCAGAACATTGATTTGACCTACATGTCCCGGGCATTTTTATGCAAAGCACGTTCAGCAGCTGAGGCAGTCTCGGCACCTTAAAGGAAGCACTTGTGTTTGTAGCGTTGCCAGAAATGTATGCACGCTTCAGTCTAGCCTGCTGTGGTTTGTCTTTAAAATCTCTTCAGATTGGCTGGCTTCTGAGTGTTCTCACTTATTCTAGAGGAAAACCAGGAAGATTATTGGAACTCACTCATGATTAGCAAAGTGGACTTTGCACTCTGACCCTGTCTCGCTGTAAATTTTTCACAGCATGTGTCAAAGGATGGGCCTGAGCTAATTTGGTGGAATCTCTATTGAAATGCTCTTTAGCTCCTGTTGAATGGAGGGCATGTTGGAGAGCGAGAGACAGGAAAATCCACACTTCCTGTGAATGACAAACTGGACTGCTTGCGCTATAACCGTGTCCTTATGACAATTAAACATTTTTGTGACAATGTTGTTAACACAGTGTGATCTCTTTGGCTCGTTAAGCGTTTGACTTGTTGATGTGCCCTGAACACACATATCTGACATATCGTACCTTGTTTCTGCTGTTGTTGCTCTCTGTGCCTTATTTCAAATTATGCCCTAAAATTAAATTTTCCTGCCACCCATGAAACACAGCTAGAGGGTTGTGAAAGCAGCTAGTTCTCCTCAGATGTTCACTCTTAAAAATAAAGGTTCTTAAATGGTTCTTGGCTTGGAACTTCTGATTCTATGGAAAACTTTTAGATGCCATTGAACCATTATGGCATATGGAGGTTTTTCAAATTTTAAAATGATCCTTCACACTTATACGTATCAATTACAAATATGGTTCTTTAAAGAACCATCCACTGAAATGATAATTAGGGAACCGTAACATTTTCTTCTATCTTCTATTTAACATTCCAAAGAACACTTTTTTGCACCATTATTTTTAAGAATGTACTTCAGCTGTTCAGTAACTTGAATTGTTATTTTATTTTGTCACTGAGCAGCAGGAGTTCCTGACAAAAAAACAAACACCTATTTTTGGACCAAAAAGCGGAGCTATGAAGCACCCTGTGGTGAAAAATAAGGACAGAGTGACCGATGACAGTACAATGTCATTTGCTCCAGTTTCGCAATGCTTGGCTTTGTTCTGGTTGCGTTTATTTATGGTGGATATTTTATTTCTCCTATTCACATTGCACATAAGATAAGCAAGATCTGTACCTGTATCTGTTCATCCAAAATCTGATTGCACAAGAAAAACCCTCTTTGTGCAGCAGGGCTCAGAAATGGTATAAAAAATCAGTTTACTCTGAAGAACCAATATTGTAATGTTTCAACAGTTATCTGCGTTCCTTTCCTATAGGCTGTATTTAGGCGTAACATAATGAAATAGTAGGTTTGGAAAGCTATTAGAACTAGCCGTTGTGTTTGTATTGAAAAGGCATGTCTACACACATACTGGCTATGGAATTTTACTGTTCGCAAATCAGTACATTGTTACACCTATGAAATAGCTCTTAACAATGTTATTGTAACATGTATTGTTATAATCAGTCCAAACACACTGTCTATGGAATTATCAAATTCCCCATTTACAAATGCATGGGCATGCTAGCTGGCTAAAAGGTGTGTCACATCATGATACGATACCAACAAAGTCATGTCAGAGTATATTTCTACATATACACTCCTAAAAATAAAAGCGCCAAAAAAAGGTTCTTTGCATGAACCACTTTTGGTTCCCTAAAGAACCTTTCAGTGGACGAGTCATTTGAAAGATATGGGAGTGCACAGAAATCTTTTAAAGTTTAAAGATCCCCCATATAATGTAAAAGTTCTAGGAAAAACTCCTGTGAAGGTTGACCACATTAAAAAATGTCTTTTTCAAACATGGTTCTTTAGGGAACCAAAAGTGTTTTTTCTATGGAATTGCTTAAAGAAAGCAGTATAGAAAGGAGTGATTAAGAGTGTTGGCTGATTAGCACATACAGTGAATGAAATCATGTTAGATGTAATGCTGATCACATGTAGGTAAGACATTCTACATTAATAAGCTATTGAGTTACATGGGACATAATTCATAATGTCATTAACCAGTAACAGATTTGAAGTGAACATTTCTGTTTCAGAACAATTAAGAATGATTTTTGATGGGATCTTTTTGTTCCTAGAAAATACTGTTCATTTCCGGTTTTCGTTTTTGCTCCCTAAACTGGTTCAGAGCCCTGGTTTGTATGCCAGAGCAGGAAATGTGGACAGAACTGCTGATGCACGTTCTCGTAAATGGGTCTCATCTTCACCTAGAGGGAAACTGAGGGTGATGCCATCCTCTTTTGCGCTGGTTCCAAAAAAGAAAACCTCCTAGGCCTCACAAAGCCCCTCACCTGGCAGAAGGGCTTGAAAATAAATGGCCCGCTTATGAGCTATACGTACAGGGCTAAAGGGAAACGGTGCCCGCCGGACCGAAATAGACCAAAATAATCCCTCTGCTTTCTGCAAGAGCGGGTATGGCTGCCATCCCCCCAGGGCGGCTCTGCAACTCGGATGCCAAGAATCTTACCGTGTCGGGCTCCAGAATAAACTCTCGAGCTCCCTGCAGCAGCTTGGAGATAACACAAACAATGTCAGAAATGTTATTGAGCTGAGTGAGGCTGGGGGTGGGGAGGAGGAGGGTGGGAGCATAGAGCATCGGTGGGGGTTAGTCTTAGGAGCTCAACGGAATTTGCGGAGGTGGTCTTTTTTTTGCGTGATCCCCTCGCACGGGGATTTTCAGGGCCATGATTGAGACGTGAAGATGAGCAAGTTCGTCCAATAAAGGAAATAAGCGTGTTTGGTTCAGTCCTTCATCCTGCTTTCTAGAAACCTGGACTGTAATCTTAACATAACATCTAGTGTACAGTTAAACTCCAAAAAGCACATAACACTAACAAGACTGTACCGTCAGCATACAAAAAAACCCCTCATGAAACTCAGTGAAGACATCGAAGGCTCTGAAGAATGGTAATGTACCATTACATTGTAGCCATTTATTTAAAGAGTATTTTGGTTTAGACTTATGGAGAAGTAAGGCAATGTTCATCATATTTTTCTGCACCTGTCGGCATGCGTTAGAATCTTAGAGGTACACAATGCAAGTTCAGGGGATTTGAAGACCTCACTGGTGGAAATGTGTAATTGTAAATAATGTGTATAGAACATTTTGTAACATGGGCTGTGCTTTGAACCCCTTCCCTGATCGGAAAGACTATTCAAAGAGAACTTAATCAAAATTTAGTGAAGGACGTGTCTTCCAAGGATGTGAGTGAATTATCTACTATTGCCATCATATTTTCATCTGTCCAATGTTGATTTTGTATTTGAGACCTTAACATTGAGCTGGACTTCCTTTCTGAACCTGTGCATGTGATGTTAATAATAATAACTTTACTTAGTCTTTAGACATGTGAAATGGTCCGAAAGGCTCTTGAGAAATGTGACCTGGCACCTGTGATTTTTGTATTACTAAGTCAGGCTTTACCAGGTGACTCTTAGCAGTGCACGGACACCATATTTGAATGTTATTTTTTTTCCAGACACAAAAATTATTTACTACTTATTTAAATTTTAAGAAAAGATTTTATAGTTTTTTAAGCTTTAAAGGGGCCTTCGCTATTAAACTTGACTTTAATATGTTAATTTTCATGTTATGCAGCATTCCATAGTGCAGCACTGTGTCCCTCAGCCTCATCGGGTTGACACATTTTTATGGTTTTATATCATTTTTGTGAGTTCAGACCATGCCTTCAACATGTGGGGGTAGTATGAGGGAGAATTGATTGAGGGAGGGGGGAGAC
>JAILXH010074510.1:23638-47549 GCA_023558415.1 Piaractus mesopotamicus | reverse complement strand
GGACTGATGTAAGGCTGAGGAACTGGGAGGAGATGGGGTGGCGGTGGGGATTGCGAACACTTCGTCACGGGAACGGTTGGTGAGGATGTGAATTTATAGGGTGTTGGATTGAAAGAAGGAGGGGTTTCAGCCATGCTCCTCCCCTCAAACTTCAGTTACAACATAACTGCATTTCATGTTTTCATTCATCAGTGTTCTCTCACTACAAGCATACATTATGCAAGTACATCACACAACCACTAGAGATTTGTTTGAATAATCCATATTTTTATTGTAATTATGTTTTGCAGATGATTACTTGTTATACAGCTACAATAAGATATTTGGCTTCCTAGCAGTAACATTAGTTATCGGCCTTTCTTCTGCATTCGCCAGAGTGGAGAAAAAAAAAAAACTTCAAAACTGTCCAACTCACAAATCAAACAGTTGCAGTTTTTCAAACGTTCCTACCACCCTCAAGATACATTATCAGAAGGAGGTAGTCATAGTCCTTACAACAGTTGTAGCAATGTTTAAGTTTTTCATTTTGGCCAGAGTGTCCCTTTAAGGCACATTTACATATTTTTCAGGAAAAAGGATGGGAGAAACGACAACGCATTAATTTACCTGGAAACCGCCTCTTCATATGCACACATATAGAACTGTACACCACTGTTTACATATAAGTAGAATAGACTCTACTTATAAACATTGACAAATGATCAATAGCTCATATTGTCTGGTCTAATTCCCCAGTGGCATGATACAGAGTGCAGTATGTCACAGATTGCCCGAAGTCCTCATTCGTTTTTCTTCACTTGTTCTACCAAAGCTCTTAATTCCCATAGAAAGACCTTTCGTGTCATAACTTTCATGTAAGAACAAGCCCAGAAGGCTAGTTCTCTGCAGTACGTGCATCACTGCCAAGGACAATATCTTTAGCGTTCTCTTCTCCTGAATGAAGTACAGACATCATCCTTGCCTGAATACTCAATCAGTGCTGAGTCAATAGAATAGATCTCAGGCTCGATTCCGCTGCCGGCTTGGTTGCAGCCAACAGGACGGGAATTAGAACTTTGATTTCAGACAGAGAGCAAGAGAGAGAGAGGAAACTTTTGTTCACTATGTCCTCTATTAAGCCAATGCCGGTTATGCCAGGGTTCCAGAGAGGAGGTTGCGCAGAATGGCGCCAGATAAGCTGGTTGTGATTAAGGTTGTGGGCATGGCCCCATGTTAGAGCCCATGGCTCCAAGTCTTTCTTTGCAGTGCAGAGCGAGAATTCATGAGGGCATTTGTGGTGTTATTTCTTCTCAGTGGACGCAGAGGTAATGGAAAAATCGATGTAATGAAAAGATGGACCACCTGTGGTTCTCAAACAGGTAACCATTTTCTACAGTTCTGAGGCCCTGTATTACAGCCTTGGACATCGTTTTCTGCTGTACTGCTCCAAGCGGCAATGGTGCTACATCTTTCTTCAGGTCATTAACAGCATTACTGAAGTGGCAAAAGTTGACAGCCAACGTAATTGTCAAAGGACAAGTTGGAAAGTGGCTTAAAAGCACTTGCACATGTCAAGTTAGCTCATGACAAAGCACATCTGAGCGAAAAACTAAAAGACAAGGCCAGTCAGACTGTTTTTTTCTGATTAATTTAAATGTGGAGTTGCTAATATCAGAGAGTCATCTGTACCTGATATGTGACAGGAGTCTGGCTGAAGCATTTTAGAACACAATATCAGTGTTCAACTACTCTCCAAGGCCTGCAGTTATGCGTCTCAGCATAAGAGTGATAGCCTGGGATTACACTCCCCTCATCATTTTTACATGGAAAGCTGATCCTAGATCAGAAATTTGCTCTGATAAACTGGAATACACAGGCTGCATTGTGATAATTAGAACAATATGATGTGGTTTCTATGTACGACGCTAAACCATGTTTCTGCGGTTAAAAAGGTAAGCAATGAAGGGGGAAAAATCCAACGACAACAGATTACACAACTATCCAGGAGGGCAAAAAAAAAACACTAATAACATTTCATGCTAAAAACGAATGGTATGTAAGTGTTCTGATACTGCAAAGTCAACCAGACACAAAGGCGTTCTCCGGTATTTGAATGGGCTGGGACACAGTGTGCAGACCTGGTGCCCCATTGCCCCCTTTCGCTAGTCTCCCTCTTTTGTACTGAGACACCCTCTGTCTCAGGTTTCTCTCTGGGGAGGCAGGAATGCGTCACCCCTGGAGTGGAAAAGAGATTATGTAATAGAGGCAAAACAAAAAGCTCCGTGGCCCGTCTCTTGCGCACACCTGATTTCATTTGACTTTTGTAGGACCTGCTGGGATGCTGACTTCAAAGAGCACACCCCACCCCAATGCCACTTTAAGAAGGCCAGACCATAGAAATCTCTGAGGGCTCAAGTGTTCAGAAGCGCGTGATCAAACAGAGAGCAGCTTTTTACAGTTCATACTTACCTACAGCACATTGCTAAGCTTGGGATCAGTTCCTAGGTCAGTGTATGGTGATGATGCATGAGAAAAATGTCAATGCATTACGTGCACTGTTTCAGGGCTGTATTTCAAAGGCAAGCGCAAGCTAGGCTAGTCAGAGAAACAGTGGTTAAAAGATTAGCTGCTTTCCTGTGTAAAAACAGTCATTATTCAAAGCCCATCATGCACAGTTTGCTGGGAGTTCTGATTAGAACGTTGTTCCAAGATTGTGGGAACATGAAGAGGTGCTGTGCTACCGCTGGAGTCCGTGTCTTGTTTAAACAGTACATGATTTGGCCAAAAAAACAAATTTCCCCTTTTCTTCCTGCTGGTATGACATCCAAGCTGTCTCAGACATTTGGAATACGTCAGAAACATTTTAGTCTAAGTCTCATGTTTGAGTTCAGTGTACTGTTGCATGTAATTTAGTGTTAATGCAAAACTATAGAGAATGAACGTGATCTTTGTCATTAGCTAATATCAAGTTTTTTTATTCCTTATCCCTTGTGCAGTTGTATTGATTCAATGTCATCAATTAGATCTTTGCTATATTACTAAGCTTTAGGATGGAGAGCAAGGATTTACCTTGAAATCTAGAACACTCAGTTCAAGTTTATTCATACCAGCCCTTTTCTGTTGGTTCCAGTCAAACTGCACAGGTCTGTCTTGCTACGTAATATTAGATGAATTGCTTTTAGGGATGTCCTGGCCTGTGGCCTTTCGTCAGCTATTGCAGACAGTGTTTGGTGCAATTGGATTTTTGTTTCACAGCCTCCCTCACTTTCTTTCTTGACAATCATGCCTCTTGCTGCAATCCTCCATCTTGGAATGCCCTATTTGCCGCAGTTAAAGCAAAGAAAGACAGAAGCAAAGCAGAGATGCATTATTTACTCCTGTTCTCACGATAACGAATACCAGGATTGTAACCTAATGATTATTGAATGACTGAATGATACAATAATGACTCATGAAAGATTTGCAAATATCAGAGAAATGCACTGCGATGCAAATAAAAAGCAGTAACTGATGATGAAAACATGATTTTGGAATTCAAAGGAGTAGTTTGCAAAAAAAACAAAAAAAAAAACAATGAAGCTCCGAGAAGCAGTTGAAAAGAAAAGGCAGTCAGAAGGACAGAGATATTCTACTGGGAGAGATAGTCTCAAATCCCATCTACGAGCAGCCGCAGATTCATAAATGATTAAAGGCCACATCCTCTCTCTGTGTAATGCGGGCCAAAAAATGGATGCAGAAGACGCCAACTTCCACAGTGTGGATAAATCAGACGGCTCTCACGTTTCACAGGAGACGCACAATTCCCCAAATTCTCTGCACTCCCCCATCGAGTGGTTTGGTGGCAGCGCGCTGATGTAGGTGAATGAGTACTAAATGCATAGCCGAGGTCCTGTTTAGCCTTTATAATAATAGCTCTTTCCCCTCTTACCTGCTTCCCTTTAAAACAAAGCCCATGAGCCCCTATCTGACCCCAGCATCCTTCCCCTGCGTGTTTTCGCTGCCGGTAAATCTCTCAGCACATGGCTGGCTCTCCATCTCGCAGGAGAATGGGAGGAAAGTGTTTGTGCCGCAGTGGTATGCGTGTGTTAGATCGGAGTTTCTCTCTGTGGGTGCACGGAGCAAACTTTCACCCCTTGCCCCCATTTTTCTCCCCCTCCCCCCTGTTCTGCTCTTGTGTAACGCAGAAAAAAAACCTTGTGCCCGCCAACTCTGCGCCTGCTGTGGCCGGTCCTGTTTTTTCCTCCATGACGTTCATGATGGGTCAACAGCTCCAGCCGGCTGCTCTGTTTGTTTGTGCGGTTTTGCTGCACTGAGGCAAAGGGGGGATCTTGGAGAAGATGTCAGAATCTTGGCCTAGGTCTGGGGCTTCCATTAAACAGACACTGAGAGGGACAGAGCCGCACGCACGTGTCTGTTTAATGAAAGCTGCAGACCTAGGCCAAGATTCTGACTTGGTCTTGGACGACTTGCAAATAGTGGTTGTGACAAAAGTGTTTCATTTTGTAAGCCTTTGTTTGCTTTCTATCTCTTGAGTTACTTTCTGGCCTCTAAAAGTGCTCCTTTGGGCTCTCCGAGGTACAGGCGAGGTGGTGGAGCCTGTGGAAGTGGGCCAGACTGAGGTGCCTCCGATAAGGAAGCCCACAAAAGACAGCCACTGGATCGGGCCTAAGGAGAGCGCTGTCATTCATCACCGGCAGCAGCTGAAAACCAAGATGAAGTACAAAGGGGACGAGCCTAAAGTGCCACGTGCCAAGCCGGTAAGAGATGACAAACATCCAAAACACAATTCGTAAAGTTTGTGGAGGGGATTTATTGAGAAGCTGAGAGGCAACATCTGGTTATTTTGAGCAACAGGAACAAATATGTACACTATTACTATAATGGATTGTCCTTAGTGGTTTGTTCACAATATTAGGCAATGTCATAATAAATTGATTGTTTGTAGGTGTAGTTTAGCATGTTGGTGAAATGAGTGCATTTTGTTTCAAAGGCTTTATTCTCTGTTGGGTTGCATTTAAGCTCTTATACAACACTGACCTCTAGTGCCCACATCTGCACAAAGCAGTTTTATTATGTAAAATGTACGATCTATATGCTTCTGTGCAGTATTCACCAAAAGCGTTGAAAAAATAAGAATCAAATATGTTTCACCTCTGTTTAACAGAAGGTTACCTTGATAAATATCATCTTGATATAAAGCTCTGTCACTGACCATGCTAAGTGTCCTGGTTTTATGAGCTTGGATGAATGCCCTGAATGTGATATAGTGTTTAATGTTAGTTGCACTGTACGGTTGCGTTTGCTGGCCCAAGAGTTTAGATCCATTAGGACAAGCCATTAAAGGGGAATTTTTCAAAAATTCTGCATAATGAAATCGTTAGGATGTTAACAAAGGCATGCAAGAAATGCTGCATTCCAGAGAAATGTTTCAAGACAGAACTGTCCAAAGCACATAATGCCTCTAAAAGCAACCTCAAGGAAAGTAATTATACAGCCGTATGCAAAAGTTTGGGCACCCCTGGTCAAATTACACGTTTGTTGATTTTCTAAGTTAACACATCCTCTAAAGAAAACATACTTTGCACCCTTTAATGCACAATTACTGTGTGTACTGAATTTATCATGGAAAAATTAAACATAAAATGTGGCCTGTGCAAAACGTTTTTATTAAAACATTTTAGATTTTATGTTTTATGTCACATATGTTAGCCTGTAGACTGTAATTTGACCAGAGATACTCAAACTTTTTCATAGGATTGTATGAAATGGTTATGAATAATATGAGATGTGGTTTTATGATAGCTTTGAGGCCTAAAATGTGTTTTTTTTTACAATCAATTCATGGAAGAGAGATACATGCAGGGTATTTTAAGGCACTCAAAAAAACTTTCTTTGGACTTACCTATTTTACCATTGTCCGCAATACATATAAAAAACTCAAAAGACATGCAGGTTCACTGGTTGAAAAGTAAATAAAATGGCTAAATTTGTGAGGTGGATATTGCGATCCTGGTTTCTGTCAGCACCATTGTAAAGAAATGTGAGTTGGTAAATTTTTAAACAAAGAACCATTTCACATGAAAGCACTCCAAATGACTTTGTTGAGATCTCAATAATTGAATTATGCAGAAATTTTGAATTTCTCAATCAGTTTTTTGAGAGAGGCTGTTGATGTCTGCAGGCAAAGATGTGTCCAACTCTCTGAATCACTCCACACACATACACACACCCAAGTTGCTGACTTGGTAGCTCAGCTGTAGTCCGTAATAAGGAGATTTGATTTAATAAAGAGATGAGACAGTGTTCATTTTAATGTTCACTAAATCACTGCGTTCACAACAAGAACCATAGGCCTTTTCTATTTCTCTTGTGATAAAGGCTTGTTTTGGGAGATTTGTGGTGGGATATTCCAAAGATCAGTAGTAAGCTCTTGGGTGCCTGTCATTTTCCCTTTCATTAAATGAGCATGAAAAAATATTGGCATCTTTAGCATTCTCAGTGTTGGGTCACATATTCCTTGAGAAAGTAAGAAATGACAAACCGAATTAAATTGCTCTGTGAGATACATTACATGGACAAAAGTATGTGTACTCTCCTTCTAATTATTGAATTCAGGTGTTTCAGCCAAAGTCATTGCTAACAGGTGTAGAAAATTAAGCACATAGCCATGCTCCAGGACAAACATTGGCAGTAGAATCGGTCATGCTAAAGAGGTCATTGACTTTTAACACGGCACTGTCATAGGATGCCAGCCTTGCCGTAAATCAGATTGTGGAAATGGAAGCATCTAGGAGCAACAGCTCAGCAACCACACAGAACTCACAGTGAGCACAGCCTCCGACTAGACTCATGAGTCATGTTTCACTCTGGCAATCTGATGGACGAAACTGGATTTGGCGGCTACCAGGAGAGCTCTACCTACTGGAATGCATAGTGGCATCAGTAAAGTCTGGTGAAGGAAGGATAATGATGTGGAATAATTCTTAATGGATTGGGCTAGGGCCCTTAGTTCCAGTGAAGGGTAATGTTAATGCTACAGCATACAGAGACATTTTAGACAATTCTGTGCTTCCATCTTTGTGGCAGCAGTTTGGGGAAGGCCCTTTCCTGTTCCAGCATGACTGAGCCCCACACAAAGTCCATAAATACATGGTTTGATGAGTTTGGTGTGGAGGAACTCCAGTGGCCTGCACAGAGCCCTGAGCTCAACCTCACTTAACACCTTTGGGATAAACTGAAACGTTGATTGTGAGCCAGGCTTTCTCGTCCAGCATCAGTACAACATCAGTCCAAAATGCTGAATAGGCACAAATTCTCACAGACACACTCCAAAAGCTTGCGGAAAGCCTTCCCAGAAGAGTGGAGGCTGTTGCAACCGCAAAGGGGGAAGGAGGGGTCAAATCCATGTTAATGGTTTGGAGTGGGATATCCAACAAGCTCATATAGGTGTGATTTTCAGGTGTCCACATACTTTTGGCCATATAGTGTAAGTGGAAGTAGATGCTCATCCTTTTACAGTGATGCCTTGAATCTGCTGTGTTTTGACTGGGAGGGATAGACCCTTTGCTAAGTGTTGGATCTTCCCTGCTTCTGTCTACATGGTCCTAGCTTGATCATCATTCTCCTGTAATTTAAGATTCTTGACAGTGCTGCACAGACAGCAATTTAAAACAACTCCCCTCCTTTTAAGAGTAACTAGCTGGTTGTCCCTGCAGGCCTCTTGTCTCATGCTATGCTAAGATAACTGCTCCTGACATGTTCAAACTGCATTAAAGTTGAAATGCATTAGTTTATTCCTCTTGATAAACATGAAAGCTTGCATTAAATGCCTGACCATCCCTTGTGAAAAAGTATGACTACACCTTTTTCTTTTTGTGTTTTAGAGTCAGTGTCAGCAGGAGCTGGACCAGGTGCTGGAGAGGATCACCAAAATGCCCTTCAGAGATAATCGTGGCCCTCTAGAGGACCTCTACTCTCTGCACATACCTAACTGTGACAAGAAGGGGCAGTACAACCCAAAACAGGTACTTTTCTCTTTGAGACCACACCTTTCAGGCATAATGTGGTAGTTATTCAAAAAAGTAATCTGTTACAAATCAATAATAATTACTTCTTTGAAACTATAATGTGATTACATTTTACTTTTAACTGTGCATGACTTTACATTACTTTGTAAAACCAGGATTCAAACTGGAGGGTGTTTGAAAGGGGGGCTGGGAGATTGCAGACCTCCCATAAGAGTAAACGGACCCCCTATAATAGAGACTAATATAGAGACTGGACTAGGCTTCATCCTGGATAAACTGTAAACCCAGCCTGAATTTGTAACTGTACAGTGTTGTGCATAGAGCCATGATGCTCTGGTTTAAAACTGAATCATAAAGCTCAAGCTCAGACTGCTGAGAAACTTTAGTTACCTTAGACTTTGAGTCAACAAAATCCATGACACACAGAGAAAATGAATGCAGTTGCAGCCATGCCATGCCATATTTGATTCTTTTTTTTAGCAATTTGTTTTTATTCACACTAGTCTGCATGGCTTTGGCTTTTTTTATGCACAACAAACAACATATGACCAGAATTTTACAGATTTGTGTGTGGTGGCCTCAAGTGTAAAGATCATTTATATTGACACAGATATGAAATTAACCCCTTAAAATCCCAGGCTTATTACAAACCAAGGCTTATTATTCAGTAACTACATGGACTACAATGCAAACTGGCTGAGTTATTCTTAGGTTATAGAAATGTGTAGTAAGAGTTCCAAAGATTCCTGCCTAGTAAAACTAAAAGGGTAAACGTCACAAAAATATGTTGTAAAAACAGCAATTATTAGTACATAGATCACCTCATAGACAGACTTTTTGACTAAGGACCCCCAAGACCTCTCCCACAGTTAAAACCCTGTGTAAAACCCATACATTCCTGTACCAACTGGAAAGGGCAAGGGAAAACATAGTAGCCCTTTCAGTACTTTATTCAGATTAGAAAGAAATAACCAATTGCAGTAATAATCACATAATTTGAAAAGGACTGTAACTATTCCTGGCTTTGAAACAAATCAGAACCAGTTCAAATTATTAAAATTATGACTGAATAAATTAGTTAAAAGCCCAAAAATTAATCAGTAGAAGTAGTCCAAAAACATCTACCTCTAATTATTTTTCATGAATAAAATGTAAAGTCTGAGTCAATTGAGTCAGATCTGTTTCGGTCTAGGTTGGAACACCTTCTTCAGCACAAGGATTTTATATTTACTTCAGTCAGTTTCATATTAGCAGGATTAGGTGCTTTGTCTGGCTCTTCTCTGCACTTGCGCTGGTCAATGATGTAAAACATTTAAGAACACGCAAGAACATGCATAGCCATTTAGGAAAGCTTATGTTAATAGCCACAGTGTTTTCAGATAGTCTTATTGTTGTTTTGTTGGTTCACTGCCTGCAATAAACTGAATTCAAGTTAAATGCATTAAATGATTGTTGCCATTGTGGATTGTCTCCTGTGTTTCAGTGCAAGATGTCAGTGAATGGACACCGAGGTGAGTGCTGGTGTGTGAACCCTCACACAGGCAGATCTATCCCCACCTCCCCGCTGGTGAGAGGGGACCCCAACTGCAGCCAGTACCTTGATACCCTAGAGGTGGAGCCCCCGCCGGTACCCCAAAACTAAACCAGTCCCGAATCCCGAACACCTACTGCAATACCTACGCCAAGAGCCGAGGTCCAAGAGGACCCTGAAGAGTCAGTGTTTTTAACCCCTTAAACAAGCTACCAATATACTTTGTGTGTATGTATGTGTGTATTTGTAATTTTTTTTATTATTATTTGTAGAATTGGCATAGAATTCAATGTAAGCAGCATCAGGGTTGAATGAATCCCAGCATATGATGGGAGGTTACGATGGGTGTTACAGAAGACTTGATACAAACATGCATGGAAGCTGTTTTTTATCATTCCATGTTTTAAATGTTGATTCCATGGGACTGTAAAGTTACAGTCAACTCTCCTCCACATCTTTGAATGGACTTCGGGCAAACTTGATGTGTTAGAATGTGTAGTTCTCTCTCTTTGGTGCTATTCTTCGTATTTTAAAACATTCACCTGCCATAATGACTCATACTCTACTGGAAATGCTAAGAGAAGGGTATTTACAGTATAGTCAAGTAGGGCTGCAAGTTATGGACAAATATAATGCAATAATTTTGCTACTTTTTGCAATTAGAGTACAGTGAGTGAATATGAGGAGAGCAGGACACAACAAATTTTGTTTTTGGCTAAATAATTAAAAAAACATTTTAGCATGATTCATTTTTTTACACAGGGAACCTACACATCTTTCCTACAAATTACAATGTAAACTTTGTTTAAATTACCTACCATTTGTGAACATTGCAGCTGAAAGTGGTTAGAACTGACCCTATAGACAGGGTTAGTTGTAATAAACTGAGGGGCAAGTCACTAGAACAGCCTGGTAATTTGATGCAAACGCCATGCATTCAGTACTGTTTAAAGTTGTTTGAACCAGAAAGATACAAATTTACAGTACTGTGCAAACGTCAGAGACCACCCTTCATTTATTTTATTTCCAGTCAACATGGCCATTAAGTACAATTATTCATTTTTCAGGAGATACACTATATGGACAAAAGTATTGGGACACACCTCTTTAACATTAAATTAAGATGTTTCATTCAGTCCTATTGCAACAGGTGTATAAAATAAAGCACCTAGCCATGCAGTCTGCCTTTACATACATGTGTGAAAGAAAGAGTCATTCTGAAGAGCTCACTGAATTCGAGCAGAGGACTGTAATAGGATGCCACTGTTGCAATGAAATTTCTTCCCTCTTAGATATTCCACGATCAGTTGTGGCATTAGAGTGGCATTATTGAAAAGTGGAAGCCACTAAGTGTCAGACCATGTAAAGTTACAGAGAAGGTCGCGGAGTGCTGAGTCACATAGTGCATAAAAGTCGCCAGCGCTCTGCTGACTCAGTAACTGCAGAGTTCCAAATCTCCTCTTGTATTAACATCAACAAAAACTGCACTGGGAGCTGGACTGGGAGGCATGGGTTTTGATGGGCAAGCAGCTGCATGCAAACCTTACATCACCAAGCACAATGCCAAGTGAAGCATGCCACCACTGGACTCTGCAGCAGTGTAAATGTATTCTGTGGAGTGACGAATCATGCTTCTCTATCTGGCAGTCTGATGGATGAGTCTGAGAATATTACCTGCCTGACTGCATTGTGCCAACTGTAAAGTCTGGTGGAGGAGAGATAATGTTATGGGGCTGTTTTTCAGGGGTTGGCTGTTCCAGCATGACTGTGCCCCTGTGCACAAAGCAAGGTCCATAAAGGCATGGCTGGGTGAGTTTGGAGTGGAAGAACTTGACCGGCCCACACAGAGCCCTGAACTCAACCCCACTGAACTAGAACAGAGATTATGTCTGACCTCACAAATACTCTTCTGGATGAACGGGCAAAAATTCCAACAGACACACTCAAAAATCTCGTAGAAAGCTTCCCAGAAGAGTGGAAGCTGTTATACCTGTAAAGGGGGACCAACTCCATATTAATGCCCATGGATTCAGAATGGGATGTCATAAAAGCTCCTGTAGGTATGTGTAATGTGTGTAATAAGGTGTCCCAAAATTTTTGTCCATATTGTGTATTTGTGAGGTAATTAGATATAAGATAAACCAAGGAGGAGTGAAGTCAAAGTAAAATACATAATAAAAACTGGAGTTTCCAAAACCGGAGTTACAGACAAAATAAAAATAGGACTCCTGCCAACCATGCAAGACGGGTTAGACCACCAAACTATCACCATCAGATAAACCATCAGAAAGTACTTAAAGCTTTCAGTTTTTGAGAAATAGAAGAATATCAAGCTCCACACTTCCATTAGACCAAGAGTCGAGCTTGATGTCGGAGATGAGAAAAAGAAAGACCAAAAAGAAAAAAACTTGCAAATCAAATAAAAGAAGTTGCTGGTGTTCTCAGAACAAACCACCTCCAAAGCTCAATATCACTAAATGTGTTTGAGATTGTTTGGATTGTGAGAAACAGAAAAAGAAACCAACTTCTAAGAGTGAACTTTGGAGGTGTGGAAAAATATCCCTGCAGATTTCTTTGAAAAAAATGAAAGTGAGTCCAATGAAAAGATGCTGAAATAAAGGCAAAGGATGGACACAGTAAATACTAAGACATGTGATGTTATATTCAGTTGTAAGTCTGGACTTCTCTCATTGGTGTCTATGAGCCTGGTGTACTTTATCCTGGCTAGCTCTTACTGTGAGTTGTTCACAGGCCTCAAATCAGTGCTATATTACAGCCATGAAGAAAGTGATGATTGAAATAGCAAAGGTGTGAATTCTGTGACTTATACACATCAACAAATAAAAAAAAAAAACACAATGGAAAACAAAAAATTAGCTTTGTAGTTCAAAAACATGGTCGTGGTGAATCTTAAGAAATGTCTGTTTGCTGTTAAAATTTGCATATAATGATGCTACAGAATACAAGAACATGGCCAAACAAATCAGTGTTACATTTTACCCCCAAATTACTTTGTGCCCTGTTCTCCCCTACTTAGTGACTTAACTGAACATTGGCCTGCATTATTTTCTCAAATACATGTTTGTATCATTACAGAAAAGCTATGAGTGGTCCAGCCACCCATCAGAAATAATTGGTTAGGAGTGTAACACCACACAGTGATAAAGTTTAGCAGTTTTACTCAGTGTCTCATTTTCATATTGTAGCCATATGTGATGTAACTAAAGCAAAGGCCAATATTGTGTGAATATACAATGGAAACAAAATATTGTGCAGCCCTACATACAAGCGTTACAGTGCTTAGTGTTGTACACAATCTGTGCTCTTCTGCAGTCTGTAGGTCATAGATAACCCACTGCTATAGTGCCTTATCGAATGATTAAGATGGTGCTCTCTGATTTGATATTTAGTATGCTTTCCAATCCTATGGGGCTGCAGCACCAAATCTGAGAACCACTTGGCTTTCTAAAAGTATGTGTAGTAGGATACTGTATGCGGTAGGTTTTCAGCTACTTTGTTAGAAACATGCTAAGCAGATCTACCCCATTTTAGATTACATCAGACGTGCAGTTCTTGAGAACTCAAATGGTGCAAAGATGCTCTTTAAAAATGTTATGAAATAAGCATATATATACAATATCTGACATCCTCCTGAGTTAAGGATGACCACCCCATGCACCTGACAGACAGTGGTTGTTTCCAAGGAGAAAAAAAACTAATAGATATCATGTTTTGAAATGGGTCATCAAGACTTTAATTGTGTTTTACTAAAATGCACAACTAATAGAGACAGCTAGGCTTGCTCACTAACTGTCGTAGGTCTGCATTGTGAGGTATAGGTGCACTTTCATGTTCATTTTTCTTCTGCTTCTAATCTACCATTTTCAGAAGCTTTTTCAGACCCTGTGTTTTGAATGTACAAGTATACAAAAGGAACATTGTTCAGTATTTCAAGAGCATGGAAATGATACATTTGCAATGTGACATTAAAATGGATATTAACCTTTCCATTCTGGTTCAGTTGTTCTTGACAAAGTGCTAAAGTTTTTAGCATGTCTGTTAGAATGATTAGGAATGTGTGATGATACAAAGACAACATATGACCATACTGACCACTATCCAGTATTTTATTTCTATCAAGGTTTTTTTTTCATATTTTCAGTACTATTTGATGCGTTGTGGTCATAATTAAAACAGAAAAGCACAACAGCAACATTCAAGGAGGCAAATTGTGATATTATAAAATGGATAGTTCCAGTCTGAGTCGCATTCAAAGCTCTTGTAAAATCCATGATATACCCACACATATGACGGCTTCACAACAACTGAATTGTGTATTACTACACCAGGACATGGAAAAAAAATCTTGTGCTGTTAATTGAATAATCTTTGACTCTCACGCTGCTGAGTATATTGATGAAGCAAGAACCTGTTTTTTTTGTTTAAACTGAGGGGCTGGCAACTTAGGTCGTTAATTAGACCTATGCTGGTTAGCTAGCTAAAAGAGGCTAAAAGATAGCCAACAGCCTAAACGCCTCCATCATTAATATCACAGGCTTATAGTAAAGTACTTACAGTATGATTCACTGTAAACCAGCAGTAAAAAAGTCTAAAAAATATCACTTGAAAGGATTACACACTCCAAGGGTTCATATTTCAGTCAGGAGAAGCATCAAACCCAGGCTGAATCCCAAATGGCTCCATATTCCCCAAATAGTGTGCTAGCTATGAAAGTTTAGAAATTCTAGTCTCTACAGCCAAATAGTGCATCATTTATTGAGTATGGATGTTGAGTCCCAAATGGCTGTTTTTTAGCTACATTTTGCACCATGGGGTGCAGGATCCAGTATTTTAATTCCCATGTACTGCACTATGCAGGGAGTAGGGATCCATTAGAGATTCATCTCCAGCACGAGAAGTGGGGCGCCGCTGGATTGGTACTAAATAAGACTTGAAGTGGTAAATTGGTAACCAATAAGTAATTATAAAGCGAATGTTTTTGCAATAAACAGTGCTACGTTATCATATGTTCATTGTTATATGACAAAATGTTAAAAATTCATGAAACGATTGCAATATACAGTGATGGGTGACCGTTCTCCTCATTCAGTCCATGGATGCATGGCAACAATACCATACTCTAAAGGAGCTATGTTTCTTGGCATAATACTTTATGTTCATGTTGATTACTATTAATAATAACTGTATTTTACTGTGTCAAAAATGTGTATTTTATCATATTTTATGTTGGCTGCCGTTTTATAAAAGCAATAAGCCACAAAAGGCAATGCGTTACTGCGATTTTATCACGGGAAGGGTCTGCTTAGGCACGATGTGAAGCAGAGTGCCTAAAACCCCCTCCCCTCTGATAAAATCACAGTAATGCACGGCCTTTCATGGCTTATTGCTTTATTAAGGCACTATAAAATGTACCACGGCAGTGGACATATATCAATATTATATTGCAAATGTATTTTACAACGTACAGATTTTTGTCACGTTTAATATATGGGAAAATATGGGTCACAGTCACCAGCGGTTTCAAATATTTAACATATGCGTTGTACAGGTATATTACCTGTGGTGCACCATTCTTCTGTGCAATGTTGCTTGCACAAACATGATCTACATGGATGAGTAATCGGAAGGAAACCTCACGTTCGACCTCATAACAAAAGTTTACATCTGCAGTATGCAAAACAACATTTAGATTAGTCGGAGGCATTTTGGAGAAAAGTGCTGTGGACTAATGAATTAAAAATTTTACTCTTAGGCCACAATCACCAAAGGCATGTTTGGAGAAAAAAGAAGCAGCAGTTAATGAAAAGAAGACCTTGCCAACCGTTAAGCATTGGGGTGGATCTATTATGATTTTAGGTTGTGTATCAGCGAGTGGCAGTAGAAACATTGCACAGGTAGTTGGAAGAATGGATTCCACTAAATATCAGCAAATTCTGGAAGTGACTGTGACACAGAACAGTGATCCAAAAATACCTAAAAATCCATCATGAACTACTTCAAGCTGAAGCTTTTGTAAGTTCCCTCACAAGGCCTAACAAGTTAATTAAGTTCTGAGACATGTAACTGTGCAACTGTAAAGGTGTGTAAGCTTTTGCACAGTCCACGATTAGTATTTTTTCTATTTTCTTAAGTTAATGAAATGCAGTACTGTGCCTGTGCATCAACATTTGCAGAAAATGTAGTTTTTAAAAAAAATACGGCACAGGTTGTGTTTACTTCCTGTCACTTCAAAAATCAACAAAATATGTAATTTGGGTAGGGATGCCCAACTTTTGCATGCAACTGTATAGGCCTACCTTTCATATGAAATTACTGTGAGAAAACAGATTTATTTGTAACATTAAAACTCAGTGATACATCTTTTGCAGCAATGGCACAGACGTCTGAGTGAGATTTCCCAGGCTGAATAATAGGAAAACCTCCTTCTGATGCTTTATAATTTTAAAGGACAACAACCACATGAGGGAAGGCTAGTTGTTTTTTTTTTCCACTCGCTTGCTTCCTAACATTGTGCTAATGCAGGCGGAAGCCAGTCTTCAAGTCATTGGAGGGCATAATTTGCTCGCATGACAGATGAAGAGAATGGACAATAAAAGCAAAGAAATGTGGAGTACTGCAGTAGTAAAAACTCTAGCAGTCCTTAATTCTGCATTTGCTCTGCAGCACTAAAACATGCAGAAGAACTACAGAACTACAAACTGCACTAGTACTGCAGTATTAAATACTTCAGTAGCACTGAACACTGTACTGCAGTTTTTAACACTCCAGTAATATTGCAGTTGCAATGTACTAATTCTAATGTAGTATTATTTTAATGTATGTATTTAATTTAAGGTAGTATTAATTTATTTGAGTATTAAATTTTATTACTGCAGTACTAAATTATGAAGTGGTATTATAGTACTACAGTACCACTCTGGATGTGGCAAAAATAAAATATAGTACAAGTGTGATATTTGCACAGTTTTACTTAAAACTGTGTTATTGTTACACCTACATTACTGCACTTGTACATTAGTACTGCTGACATCTGGGGCGGAATTCACAAAACCTTTCCTAAGAAGAATTTTTTTTCCCCCTAACAATTACATGTTGTGACTGTTGTGAAGTTACACTTTTAGAGATTTACCTTGTCAATTCTTACAAGTATTAGACTGTAATAAGGTTAAGAGAATATTTAAGAACAAGTTTTAAAAAATTAAGGAAATTTTTGAAGAATAATAAGTTAGCTTAACTTATTTTTAGCTTAACCGTTTTTAAATGTAGTTAAGAATTTAAGACACATTTAAGATATTTTCTATATATTTTCTCCTGGTTTCTGGGAGTGGCATTAGTTAATCAGCAGAAAAGGATTTTATGGGATATGGACATTTTAATCCCGAGTGAAATTACAAAAACACAAATTATTTTAACCAATCCAGCGATTTGTTACTTACGTGTTATTGTTCACTGCAAGTTTATCAAAACCGCAAATTTTGATTGAGGACCATCCACAGGAAGTGACAACAAAACATCTTGTACATCTCTCAATGACATTTTGAGGATGTTTTCTGTGGTGACCATTTTGCTGGTAAGTACTTTCACTTTACGGAAAAAAAGATATTATGGTCTACACATATGAAGCTATAGTACAACGATCCTAATTCACAGACGTTGCGTAGAAAAGAGTGCAGATTTGACTGTCCTGAATGACTCTGAGTCTGATTCAGGAAACTGTCGTATGATGAAGAAACAAGCAATGATTTGGGGAACTGACGAATCAGCTTTAGTGCGTGCAAATTAGCACCCGTGCAGTAGTTACTTATTTACATATCATTTGCAATGGACACATCTTAATTTGCCCTCATATACATATCATTTATATGAAGCATGCCCTAGTTCATGCTTAAACAGCACAATTCAGAACTTAAGTAGCTTCATAGTGTTACAATTGCAACAACTGAGTCGAATAAAATGTGAAATGAACAAAATGCTGTAGCTTTTGTTTCAAGATGGTAGAGTGATGTAACTGTGTAGCGTAATTATTTTCATAAAACACTGGCTACTTGAGTGATAATATTGCACTATATGTGGTGGCTTCTACTGTGCTAGGTAAGCTGTTTTGTGTTTTATTTGTGTTATTAATGATATTTTTGATGTTATTTACAATAATTTTGATTATTTAACTGCAGGCTGTTAACATATTACACTCAAATTTACATACATTTCTATCAGACATGAGTTTGCTTGTATAGACAGGCCACAGATAAAACTGATGAATAACAAAACCAACAGTGATATTTGCATGGGCTCATTATGATCAGATTTGACCATATGCAACTTTAATGTGGAAGGGCCAATTACACTAAATACTATTTCATTTGTTGGAAAAAGCAAGGCCAAAAGGCAAAAAGGCAAAAATGCTCCCATCATAGATGTTTTTCCCCTTACAATACAGCAACAGCAGTAAGAAATGCCCCAATATTTCTTACTGTAACATGCCATAAATATCATAAAACAACATGAATAAACTGTTGCAGTAATAAAACACTATGCATTGCTTCACCCTCTGATTGGCATTTGGCAGGATGAACATGCTCTTGATGAACCAGACAGCTAGAAGCTGCTTTAAATGCCATAACAAACATAACACAACACAAAACTGTTAGACTACTATTTATGAATGAGTTCATTTAGATACCTAACAACAGGTTAGGTGATATTAGGAAAATATTAGCCAACTAGCCAACCAAACATACATAATATCAAGTAAAAGTAACTTAATGTTGGAGACATAAATAGAAAATTATTAAGGAACTAAGAGTTACAGCAGCAGCAACAGCACAGTACAAATCACCTACATAAATGAAGAGAAACTTCATAATTTACAGTGTTTACAAGATTCCGAGTGACACAATCAGGATAAATGGTGTTATACTGAAAACAAAGCTACTCACTTAAAAAAGATCTTCAAGGGTTCTTTAGCAAAGGCAATGGTACTGTTTAGAATCTTGAGTTCTACATAGAACCATTTCATGCTTAATTGGTTCTTTGTATGGTGAAATTGTTCTTCAGAATGTTTGAGAATGTGATCTATGTGGTTCTGTATAGACCCTTTTTGAAAAAGCTTGACCGTAATAGTAGCAGAGCCCTTTTTGGTTCTGCTATTTTACCATCTTTTTTAAGTGTATAAAATTACACATGATTCATTTTGCTAAGCTATATTAATATGGTAAATATTGCATGACAAATAAGATAAAGTTAGCTAAGATTAAAACATGTTTTAAAACATAGAAAAAGAGACTTAGATCGATGTTAAAATAGATAGAGACAGATGGTAAAATCATTGCCATTTTTCAGTCTCCATAGTCTCTCTCTTTTGCATACATCCTAAGGTGGGCATCAGTGTGACAGAATGGACTGAGAGCGTAGTGGGACCCAGATCAGTCCTGACCCCATGAGAGCATAGACCAGCATAGCCAGCATATTTGGTTACCAGCAAAACCAGTATATGCTGTGTTTTGGATGCTGGTACACTCAGCAGCAATGGAAGTTAATATGCTGATCACTAGCAAAACCAGCATATGCTGTTTTTTTGGATGCTGGTTGGTCTACTGTGACAAGCAGGAAAGCAGGTCTATGCTGTTTTTTGCAGCAGGGTTCTGAGCTGGGGTCCTTTCTGCAGCCATCTCAGCTCCATCTATCCAATAAAATTATATGATGTGGTTTTTGGAGCTGTTAGCTTGCTGCCACATTAGCACCAGTGGTGGTCTTTACTACCACACAATCCATGCAAATGCGTGGGGCCCCAGAAATCAGGGTCCCCCACCCTTGGCAACAAAATGCCTTTGATTAGGGCCCTTGGACATAACTTTGCTTGGGACCCCAAAAATGCCAAATCCACCCGACTAGCACTTACTTAGCTAGAGGGCTAACAGGTTATCGATCCAATATAATTGTCTGATATGGTCTGTGAGGCTGTTAGACTGCTGCCACACTAGCACTAGTTTAGCTAGCAAGCTAACTGGTTACCTATCCGTTAAAATTGTGTGCTATATTGTGTGTGAAGCTGCGAGCTACGTACCACCAGCTCCACTCTACTGTTCTTGTAAGCACTATTACACTATTGATGGCTTTTACAGTTAAACAGCTGTTGAGTAATTGAATTGGAAATAGAATTGGAAATCTAGCTTGCCTATTTTTTGGTTAACAAATGTTACAGTGGGCTAATGTTGGAGCTTTTGTTGTGCTACTCCACATCAGATGAAATAACAGGGTAGAGTGCTTTACAGGCAGTATTGCCAAGCTAGCATAAGATGGAGCAGCAGTGATCTTTGCAAATATCAATACACAACAAGTTATTTGTTAACAATTAATGTTTTACAAATTCTAGACCTTTATAGATAACCCTTGGTGTGATGTGAAAATCTGTCTTGTTTATATTCAGTTTAATAATTTACAGTAGGAGCTAATGTTATAGTTTTTGTTGTGCTAGTCCACATCACATGAAATAACACAATAAAAGGATTTCTGCAAATGTATGCACAAAGCATTCCTTGTTTGTCATTGGTTTGCAGCTGTTCCATGGCCCATGAGGCACAGCTGTAGTTGCACCCTTCTCACCCACATACTATACTCACCAAAGTCATACAATACTAACCAAAGTCATACAATACTCATCAAAATCATACTATACCCATCAAAGCAAATTGGATGCTGCTTCTCAACTACACAAATTTCATTTTTTTTTTTTTCATTTTTGCTTATACTGCCATCTTGTGTTGGCATTGGACAACAGCCAAATTAAATTGCTAATTAGTATTGTCATACATTTAAAATGTTATTTTATCTATTTGGCAAGGTATGTTTTAGGCCAGCCTTTTGGTTTTGCCCCCAATTTTGCAGTAGTTTGATTAAAAAATATTTGATTTTTTTTCCCCTAAAAATGTATCACATTGCTACAGACAAATGGTGGTCATACATGTATGTTAGTAAGGTTGACTAAACCATTCCCTAATCTCTTCTTGTGGCAGCTCAGTATTATTTGTAGTTAACATCCAGTATCTAGTTTGGCTAACCAGCCCCTCATTAAGGCCAGGTGTGCTGGTGATTCATATGGTTTCATATGTTTGTTTGTTTTTTTTTGTAAAAATGAGAAATTATTGTTACTTTTATTATATTTATTATAGAGGAAGCAGTGTGGCAAACATAAAAAAGTTGAGCCCAGCCAGAGGACAGAGGCCTGCTGGCAGAGCAGCGTGGTGGCCTGGCGACATTGACCACGGACAGCTGACCTTTGAAGAGGGGGAGCTATGTAGCATCCTGCTACTGGTGCGCACTCACTGTGGGAATGCAAGTGGCATGGCCATGCAGAGCGGCTAAGCACGGTGCTGGTGATAGGAGAGGCATTTATTGCAAATAAGTTGTTAGCTGTAGGATGTGTACATGTTATTTGTGTCATTCTGTGCAGGACTGTGGGGTAGTTAGTTTAGTGTTAGTGCCTACTGTCAGGAGAGGGTGTATATCTGTGACATGCCTAGCGCTGAGCAGCGGTTCCTCCTTTCTGCCTGCTCAATAAAAGAGAATTTGCCTTTAAAGCACAGTGTTTCTTGTGTCTTATTCTGTGTCAACAGCACAATATGATATGTTATCTGATGCATTCTAAATGATCAAAAAGAAACTTTGCTAATTACATTAAATTAAATAATGGCTTTGTCAATCAGGGCTCAGAACCTGTGTTTCTCATATTATTTAACACACTGTTCCAAATGATCTGAAACCTACCTGCAGGGATACTACACTGAACTAGCGTGACTGCTTTACATGCAATATTCCCAAAGCAAGCACAAGGTGGAGCAGCACTCTGCTGAAAATAGACCACTAGAACCAGTAGGATTAAAACCTCATGGTTTTGCTTCCTAATGGGAATTGGCTTATAGGTTGCCATTAGAGACCACTAGTTTCCTGTATAACACCTTTAGATCTTATTAAGAAAACTTCAAAAACATCTGGAATCAGTCCCAGAACACCTGTAAAATCCTTAGAATTGTTTACATTGTGATACCAACTCATCATGAAACACAAATCATCATTACGGACTACTGCACACCACCAGGAACCAACAGAAACTTTTAATGCTTTCTATATTTTTTGTAGCAGGGTAGCAACAAGTTGAGGAACAAGCAAATAAATAAAAAGAGGAAAATATTATATGACATGTACATAATTAATTGCTATTTTACAAAATCTTGAAACCAAAACCCTGAGTGAGATGGTACTGTTTCCCACTGTTATCTCTCAAATATGTCAGGGCAAGCTTTTTGGACTCTGAATCATTAGCCTACAGTTCCATAATTGTATGCATTAATGGTAAATTTGAAGGGGGTGTTCACGTAAAGCTGTTTTCAATGATTAAATAGCTGGGCAGAGTATTGATGTTTGGATGTTCTGTGTAGCCTGTTTTAACTTCTTAAAGTCATTTAAAGTGAAGAAACCAGAGTTTGAAGAGTCCCTTAACAGCTTCGCCTTAAACTGCTATCTGGCAGTTGCCTGGTGTAAAAATAGTTGACGCTGTCAAAAGATTCTTGCAGGGTCAACTTCTCACATGTAGCACTGTAAATGTTAAAAGTTCAAAAAAGGTGGCACTGTTTAAATGTTTATTCCACGCTACGTAAACGTAATGTCTCAGCTTTTAGTCTGGCAGCAACCTACTGGGTATTTAAGTCAGTGTTTAGTATGTGTACAAGATCAAATGGCCAATGAGATGTACAACCTTGACAAGCCAACATGTTTCCACATCATTCACTGAACAGAAAATTATTTACCTCTTATAAACGGTTAGCTTTAGCACCAGCTCATGTGCTGATTTAACCCACAGTTAAATCACAGATTAAAAGATTTCCCTTTGCTTTTGAATGAGAAGGAATCTATCCTAGTTGGATGGATGAATGACATACTCATGTCACAGCAATTCTCAAGTTATTCTCAATGGTCACCATTCAGAATGTAAACAGTAAAAAAGTTAATTAATTTTTTGGTTCCACGTCAGATGAGTAATTATTTTAATAGGATAACGTCCTCTTCAGCCTAAACAAAGCATGTTTAGCTGCACCACAATATAGGCGAGTATCAGCTTTTTATGCAAGTTTAGTCACATGTACACTGCACAAACATCTGCACATGCAAGTTGAAGCTTAATGCATCAACCTTTGACATCATCAAATATTTTCTCCACACCAGTAACTGATAAAGAGTCTGATAGGGCTATCTTCTGCAGGGAGTAGAAATGCATCCTTTCATCTCTGCTAACAAAGGCTAATAGATAATACCGAAGAAGCTATTTAGCAGTGAAAATGGTTTTCTACCTTCCTTTTATTTTTTCTTTGGTTTGATATATATTCAGTTGGCTTGAGTTCTCAGTTGAATTTTTTTAGTTGATCCTCAAATTGGTAGCTCATGTAACTGATTAGCATTTTTTTTGCTAACATACTACACCATATTTTCACATTTTAGAGATTAATGGATGGGGGGCTAAACTTTCACTGGGAGTCTTTTACGGCTCTAAAATGTCTGTTTATCCATGAACTTTTAGACTAACCACAGACAAACAATCGATAAAAAATGATGACTATTTGGTGACACAAGACAGAAGATCTGTCTCTTTATAGTTTGATGTATTAGGCATGGATCTAATATGACTTAAATAATGTCCATTCACTTACAACAGGCACAGATCAAGCAACAGTACTAAAGTCAAGCAATACTATCTCCCCTCTCTTAAAACTGCAGGTCCTAAACATGTTATTCAAATATACAGATATCAGACTAGACCTGCTCCCATCCGTCTCCTTCAGCTTCTTTCTCCCCCTCTCCTTGCCTGTGTCACATTATTTTTCAGATTACAAATCAGATTTATAAGAATTCAAGACTTAATGAGACATTAATTAATTAATTAATTCTCACCTGACTGGCCTTCAGCAGAGCTGTCACCCCGTATATCCACCTACAAGTTGAAGAACTGAGGTGTGACCGTTTCCCTGACTTTATCTTAACGACAGGCTGTGGCTACTACTTATGCGATTGCTTCAAATACTGAAGAGAACTATGAAAACAAAGAATATAAAGAGCTGTCAAAAACATAATTTCTATCTCTTTTGCTCATTCACACTCTCACTTTCTGGCTTCTTAAAATTCATGCTTACGCTAAAATAATAGCTAATTTTAAATAGCCTACCCCTTTTCTTTAGTTACCTCATGTAACCAGAGCCGGTTTATGAGAAGCCTGGCCACTTCCTATTTCCCCGGTTGTATCAAAAACATGACTGAAAAACGCTAGAGGGCGCCCACGAGCCAGTGTTCAATGAATGGGAGTTAA